>VXBL01002500.1:1811398-1901521 GCA_013400195.1 Aramus guarauna | reverse complement strand
TCATCTCACTTCATAGCTTTTTCATTTCTTGCTCTTCCACTTTCTAGCATACCAACTAGCATTTCCGGGATTCATGTCTATCTCTGTGTGAGGTGACCACTTCAAATATATTCTTCCTCTTTTGATTTTGTTCTATTTTCAAAAATAAAATTTACTACAACTACTCTAAAATACTGATAAATTATCATAAAATGCAGGCATCTCAAAAAAATGCTGGGAAGGTATGCTGCTAAACTTGAAAAACAATGTACTCTAGGTCAAAGTTGTTACCATGCTCCACTTGATTAAATGATCAATGACTATTTGATACATGACAACTTTCAGAAACAAATCATCTTATTGCTACATCCTTATAATACATGTTATTATATTAAAATGCTGCATTCTGAGAGATCTCTGACCATCAGCAGCTAGATTGCCTAATTACTGTTTGTCACTACTTCCACTACAACCTTCATGAAGTAGTAACAGTGCCTCTGCTATGTTCAGTGTGATGGCAAATGTCAATGATTAAACAAAGAAAGATAAACTGACCAACACACATACACATAGCTTAAAAAGGAACTATCCACTGTAAAACAGCAGAAGTTTCTGAACCTTGAATGGCATCCTTGTAATATATGATGATACATATATTTCATTGATTGTGTTAACTATAACGATGGAGAATTGTTACCATCTACTAGGAAGTCTATTTAAGCTTTTCTGGGATATAGAAATAGCATGAAATATACCTCTGGACCACAGAAACTGTTTCAGCAATAAGAAGAGATGCTGAGGTCAGACATAGCTGGAAAAACATCAGGTCTGAAGAGTTATTCAAACTTTATTTAAGTGAAATAATTAGAGTTGTGTAATTTTGGATGACTAGCAATTGGTACATTCTGTCCATTCAGCGGTGGGATTTTCAACCTTTTGAGGGTGTATGTGTACTTCTGAGACTGCACAAAGTAAATGATATGAACTTCTTTAAAGTGTGCTAGTTTTAATAATTCCATATAGGAAATTGGTCACTCAAATTCACCTAAGTACTGCCTGACATGGATAGACTTCCTTGAAAATTCCCTGCCAGCCTATATAAAACATCACACCCTTGACTGGAATCTAATGAGCTATCTACTATCAAGTCAGAGAGAACTTTTGATATGTTTTGATTATACTTTCCATGGGAATGTTATCAATATTGAGGGTTAGTACATTTAATAGAATAATAATTCCATGAAATCTAAGTAAACTACCAACCTACCAGCTTAAATGCTAAAGATGGAATTGAAACTCACTGTACTACCATTCACTTTGCAGTCCTATAGCATACTGAATCTCTACTTCAGAGATGAGAGTGAGAACACGTGAGTGAAGAACTCAGCATATATAGTCAAAGTCCAAGGTACTCCTTGCTGTCATTTGGGATTGTATCATGTATATTAGTAGTAAAAAAAAAAAAAATAAAATACTTAAGTTGCACGGAAAGAATAAATTTTTTCTTCAGATTGGAAAAGGAGAATGAACAGCTAAACAGAACCAGCAGTGACAGAAATCTGATGTGCAACTGAATAGGTTCCAAGGTTGCTTTCTCTACTACAGTTGAGCATAAAAGTAATGTACTTCATTGTATTAACAAACACTGAAGTGTAATGTTCAAGCTTTTACCTCTTCATTATCTCTCACTTACAGCTTCACTTTGATATTTGTGCAAGACTAACTTAAAATAATAAATTTTTTAAAAATGAATGGAGGCACTTGAACTGTAAATCAAGGCACCCTTCTTAGAGGGGAATAACCTCCACAAAATAACTCCTTAAACATCCTTTGTTCTCATGGTATATGTCTTTAGTATTGTCATACATCCTTAGAATGTGTAAAAAATATAGGCCAGGCAAGACAGTAAATATAAATCCCACTTCTGTCTTTTCTATTATGGTACTAAGTCTACTCAATAACATGGTTGTAGGCTGGTAACAACTGATACAGAGTTCTAGAGTACAAAATATGTTGAGTGACCTGCAATTCTGACCTCTGCTACACAACATCAGAACAGAAAGAGTAAACATATTAAAAACTTTACCCCAATGATATATGTGAAATTATCTTAGACCCTAAAGTCGTAAGAGAACAGTCTTACACCAAGATACCTGAAAGAACTGACCTCATATTTGGGTATAAATTTATAGAGGAAAGAAATGGTTGACATGCAAAGTACTTAGACCCTACAACTGTTCAGTTTCTTCTGTCATATCCTTGTTTACATGTCAACGAATATAGAACTTACCTCTGAGTATCAAACAAAACAATTATTCTTACACATAAGATAATTAAGAAGCAAAACAAACTATCCAAGATTTAAAAACTAAAGTAAAATACTAAGCTACCCACTGTAGGGTTTTATTTATTACTAACAAGTTAGAGGTCTGCATTAAAAATTTAATACATAATGTAGAAAATCATTTCATTCAGAGGTTTGAACACTGTGTTGGGTGAGGGGGAAGGTAATTTTTCTCTGAAAAAAGGACGAACTCTGCTCAGGCCCTAGCAAAGCATCAGAGTCATTAGCTGAACACTTTTTAGCTGACTGCTTTTTTCTATCTAATTAGACAAAAGTCATACTTCATCTTTCCCAATGAACCCTGAGCANTCTGGTTTTTTTTTTGTTGATGGTTTTGGGTTTTTTTTGTTTTTGTTGTTTGTTTTTTTTTTTTTAATACACATGCAACTCAACTAGTTATAAAACACACCTAAAGAAACTAGAAAATTCCTTCTTTATTCTCCCTTATTTAAAATCTTTGTGTGAGGTATGAGAGTATCTTCAAGGCATTTTTTTCTGTTTCACATTTGTATGGACAGCACAATANCCTTGTTTACATGTCAACGAATATAGAACTTACCTCTGAGTATCAAACAAAACAATTATTCTTACACATAAGATAATTAAGAAGCAAAACACACTATCCAAGATTTAAAAACTAAAGTAAAATACTAAGCTACCCACTGTAGGGTTTTATTTATTACTAACAAGTTAGAGGTCTGCATTAAAAATTTAATACATAATGTAGAAAATCATTTCATTCAGAGGTTTGAACACTGTGTTGGGTGAGGGGGAAGGTAATTTTTCTCTGAAAAAAGGACGAACTCTGCTCAGGCCCTAGCAAAGCATCAGAGTCATTAGCTGAACACTTTTTAGCTGACTGCTTTTTTCTATCTAATTAGACAAAAGTCATACTTCATCTTTCCCAATGAACCCTGAGCAGGGTAGGATAAGCAATGCTACAGTAGAAGAAAGATTGAAATAACTTCCTAACTAAATTATAACTTAAGAGCTTCAGACAGAGGAAGTTGAATAGAAGGGAGGAGAACGGAAAGAAGAGAATGTTTGAAACTGATTGTTAATCTAAAATAGTTTAAAGACAAAAGAGGACTACGTGTTGAAATCCACATACCATTCCATAAAGACAACTTGAAGATGCAGGGAATTGGAACCTCAACCAGAAAAACTGAGCATCTCCTAGGACATCAGCTAGAATTTACTGTATGTAAATTACTTCTGGACCTAATCTTACATACAGATATATGCAAGGCTTTCAATNTTTTACATTTTTTTTCTTTTTTTAAAACACAGTCCCAATTTCCTTGTCTGACACAGCACCTGCAGTTATCTTTACTGAACAGTTGTCAAAACAAGCTATAATCTGGTGACTCTGAAAAGCCTCTTTCTAGAGCAGTATTTTGTGAAACATTCATAGCAGTATAATTTTAGTGGCAAACTTCCTGGCTAGCTGTCCAGCCTGGCTTGGCTCTTGAGCATTGGTGTCCTGCAAATCAGGCCTCTTGCTATATGCTCAACATCCAGAGTTCTGCTGTTTCTAATCACCTGTTCATTCCCAATATTCTTCTGTTGGGCCAAATGACATCCTATTCCTGAGGCTTCTTGTCCTGTTTAAGACACAGTCATGAACTGTGATGGACAGCACCTGCTTCATTTATTTGTTCACCCCTCAGTATTTGTAAGCTGTATTTTGTGAATATGGCTGAGCTGCAGAGGAAGGGCTGCCTATTTGCCTTGTGTTGGCTGCTGCTAATGGGGACAAATGCAGACTTTTGGAGGGCAAAAAGATTGTTTTGGAGAGCAAGAGTGCACCTTCATTTGGCAAAAGCTTACACAAGGCAGCCAGGGAACCTACAGAGGTGTACAATGGGAGACCCCAAAAAGGAGAATCCCAGAAAAATCTTAGAGGTGACTGGGAGGGGGGGGGGAAGACTACACACTGAAAAATCACACAAACTTTGCCCAGAGAACCCAGCAAGGACTACATTGCTTATTGCAATCAAGAACACCAGTGAAAGATGTTTGAGTAAAAAGTGAAGAGGAAGAAAGGATCCATCATCGCATTAACCTTTAATACTCAAGTGATCTGAATTCCTATTTCAAAAACAACCATATTTTAGCTTTTGTCCCAATAAATTATATTTTTTAATTTATAAATCTGTTTGGTGTACCCACTTTAAGGAAGTGACTGTCAGAGCCCTGTCAAACAACAAAACTGGAGTGAGCAAGCAATCCAAGGAACTTCCAGTCTCCCACATCCAAGTAATGCCTGAATCTACACACATGTCCACCTGTAACTAGTGGGGAAGAGAATAGGGTGGTTTGGGGGAAAAAAAATAATAAAAAAATAAAACCAAACCACAACTGTAGAAGAAATATTTTCAAGACAAATATATCTGTTGGTTGTCTTACTAAGTATCAAACAAAATAAACATTTCAAATATGTTGTATAAGAATTATTTTAATTCTTAAATTATAATGATTTACCATATTTGGGAGCAATTCCAATACTAATCAAAAAAAGATGTAGTATTAAGCTACCTGTTACAGAACAAAGCAACAGCAAATCCAGCAGTTCTATGAACAGCAGAGTCAAAACCAAGATATTTAGCTAACTAGCAAAGGATGGAAATGTGATGTCCTCCTACAATTGTTTTTCTTAAAGTTGACATTAAAAGGAACACAGATCATATATGAAAACCCACGTGCCTAACCTGTGACAAAAAAAAATACAAATTAAGTTTTAGTTCCATCAACACTTACCCCCCCACCCCTATTTGGTCACCTTCTGAAAAGACTGCCAGGGTGGATGACCATTTCCCACAGTCTTGTCATTGCCCTGCTAATTATTTCCTTTCAGTGCTATCTTACAGTGTGATAGTCACATTTTCCGTTATAATTCCACCATGAAAGGAAAAATGTCACTAAATGCAGTGTCACAGCTTGAAAATACACTGAGAGATAACTGCTGAAGCTTTGTCAATTGTTACTTTAAAAAGAAGTGCGACCCCGAAGACCTGTGTTTCGGAGCATTGCTGTGAGAAATGAATAAACATCCTTTCGCTCCTTCCCACTGACATCAAGCAGAAATGAGAAAGGAAAGTTGACAGAGGTCACACACTAACGTGAAGAGCTCTGTAGAAACATCTCTGGATTCTAATCCGGACTGACAGCTATCCTATTCTTCACCAGTGTTATGTATAATGGACATATAACTCTGGCTTCAAAGTCAGAATAACCCTCTCTCTAACTCTTTAAAAGACAGAATTACTAGGCCTCATTCCAGCTTCCTGAACCAAACTACATGTGAATCAACTATTTACTCGGGCATCTAAGTAGTCCAAAATAATATGCTAAAAAAAATAAAAATGGCAAAAAGTAAAAAATACATTGCATTATTTATGCAGCTCTAAAATAATTAGCACATCTATTGTCTGTATGACTTAAAGTTAATATTCATTCATTTCCTTAAATGAATCAATTCGGATTGTTGAGACATTGTAATATGTGAATCAAAGAAAAGGAAAGAAACCTTCCACCAACTGGAAAAGTTTCTTTCTATAGATGTTTCATTGGCTTGGATATTTAATTTAACCGTAGGTGACATAATCACCAATTTACTTCTACAGTATCAATGTGTGTTTATCTGTTCCTAAATCCTATTTTTAACTGCCTTTTCAATTGTAAAATTGTACAGATATTAATTCTATTTATCTATACCCTTTCTCAGTTTAGAATACATATCAGATCTCAAGGTTAATTCTTCCAACAGAAACTTACACCTCATTTTTTATCTGGTATAATTTTTCTGTATTAGTGCTTGGAGAAGAACACTTCCACCAATCCAGACAGTTAAGAGATAAGGTTTTTAAAAACAACATCTAGTTGACTCTCACACAATGCTGCAGAGCCCTTACAATGAATAGGAAAATATTGTGTTCTCTTGGGTCTTAGAACAAGACAGGTCTCAAGACCTTTCCTCAATACAGCTGGGAAAATCAACAACAAAAATGATCCTTCTGGAGGAACAAGAGAAGTTTCATTACAAATGCAACATTTCTAGGGACCTCCAAACTTTCTTTTGGTGTTATTCTGTGGTAGGGTAATTCTCGTGCAATAGGAAGAGAGGTAACAGATGAAACAAGGGACAATTCACATTTGAGGAATATCTTTGAAAGATTTTTAATTCCTATGGAGTCTCTCTTCAATGGCTACTGAGCATCTGCAGAACAATATATCCAAAGACAGTACTGTTCTTGCTAACACTATGCTGTTATTGCAGAGAAAGCTATTAAAAGACAAAACTCAGATGGTTGAGACTGCCTAGAGAGACAACAGTGCTGCAGAGGCTTGCACACTAGACAACTTATGCCTTAAAGCCCCACAGGTTTTACCTCTTGAGTTTTCAGATTTTCAGTCATATATGCAGAACACTCTCCATCTCATGCAACTCACCTACATAACTTACAGCTTGCATTCCCTGTCTAGATATATTCCTAGCCATCATAACATCCCCAAAACTCTCAGAGAGGATCAGATCTCAGATGCAAATTTCTTCAAAATAAGCTGCTTAATGCCCAACACAGTACATATTCTTTAACGATATCTCATTCAGCATTTGCTTTCCAGGTAACTAATATCAGGCAAACATTGAAGGGGAAAAAAAAACCCAAACAAAAAACCCACCAACCACCCCACAACAAAAAAAACCTACCACAACAACCTTGAATAGTTTGGGCTGAAGATATCCAATTTATTCTCTACAGTTTCTGCGTTATACATTTGTCTCAGCTGCACATTTATCTACCATATATATACATACACCTTTCCTCTCAATTTTTTCTCCTACTCCTCTAGTCTCTCTAGAGAAGACTGAGACTGATTTAAAGCAAGTGTAGAGAACAGATTGTTCCTATCCAAAGACAGAAAAGAATGCAAATCACTTCCTTCCACAGCAGGACTCATAATACCCTTGCTATCACTAATTAAATGCTGATAGCTGCTTCTACAGTGATACAGCGATAATGACAGAGTAATACCCCCATCTTGCAAGATTTTGATTTTCCCAAGTCTGAGTTCCATCAAGCATGGACAATCTGACTAGCTACATGATATAGCTGTAATCTATTTAACAGCATTTTACAGAATGAGAATGTAGCTTTTTTACTACGTGGCACTCAAAAAGACAAAACTATTTGGGTAAGTGCATTCATGTAACTATTGGAAATGTGGTTAAAGAAGTAGAAGACCAGGTCTTTCTCTCTCCCCTACTTCTACTTATAAATCAGAACTAACTTAGGCTTTAATGGAGTGAATTGTTATGGGAAGTGTTAGGGGTCCAGACTAAAAAATGATGCTGCAAATGAGCATTAAATGAAGACAAGTGGATTGTCTAGGAGAAAAAATAGTGTACTAAATTAGAACCAATCTGCACACTTTAAAATTAGTCTAAAACACCCTTTTTCTCCTCACTCCTGTAATTTATCTGTTTAGCATAATGGCTTATCATAAAATTCCTTGCAATGAGGTGTTTCTGTCATTCATATCACACAACTGAAACCATAAAGCATGCGTGCCATAGAATAACAATTAATTTTCTGCCTTTTCTCTCTTGCCCATAACCAGTAGAGGACCTTCAGTCAATAATGTCAGCCAGGCATTAGACATCCATTAGTTCGGATGTATCAAGATAATGTTGCATGGGAAATTAGCAAAGTACACTGAAAATTCGTTCCATAGTCTGAAAAGGTTAATCCTTCTTGTGGAGGACTAACTAAACTATCTAACATAAATTGTGCCAGAAACTTAACCTAGATATCCTATAAAATAACCATATGGTCCTTTGTATACCAAAGTTGTTAAATTATTTGGGCACAATGTAACGTATTTGGAGTTAAGCAAGTATTGTAACTGCTGCTGTGATTTACCTGAAAATTTACATTCATAGGCCCTTTAATTCTTTGGTCTTAGAAAGTGTTTAGCTGCAATGAATAGCTTGAAAAGTGAATAAAATGGGAATAATACTCCAAATGCCAAAAACTCCCAGAACTTTCTTTTTCATTCACCAGAGTTTTCAGATATAGGTGTAAGAGTGTTATGTTTAGAAGATAAAAGAGCCTTATAAGGGCAGGAGGGGAAGAGAATGTAAGAAAAGTAGTTCTTTCCAAATATTTTATATCAGAATAGCAACTAGGACATTGTTCCAACACAAGACTATCTGCACCATTAAAGTTCTACCTTTTCACATATTGGTCTGAAAAACCTTTTCAACTTTCAGCACTTGGGTCTACTATGTTTTATTGACTCATGATGGAATAGCTTTCTAGCATCAAATTTGTGTTTCTCATATCATGTTTCAGAATGCAACCATCTCAGAACCTCTTCTTTTTAGCTAAATGATGCACTGCATTCTCTAAGCATTTCATTGTAACCATTGATTTTTTTTTTTGCTCCAGATCCGTGAANGGGTCTACTATGTTTTATTGACTCATGATGGAATAGCTTTCTAGCATCAAATTTGTGTTTCTCATATCATGTTTCAGAATGCAACCATCTCAGAACCTCTTCTTTTTAGCTAAATGATGCACTGCATTCTCTAAGCATTTCATTGTAACCATTGATTTTTTTTTTTTCAGGGATCTGGAGCAAAATATAAAAAAGTTAAACAAACAGTTTACAATCAAGCCCTTCAGGGTTCCACTTAAAATACAGCACATAGACGCCTATTCCCCCTTTAGAATTAATTTGGGAGCCATCAGCCAATTTCTAAAGTGTACCATTTTAAACTTGTATCACATCTATTTTTAATCAAAATGTCAAGCACAAAAAAAAAGCACATTGATTTCCAGCATCTCCTGTCTGCTTTTAAATACATCATTACATTTATTTTGTCAAGCAAGATCTATTTTCCATTAATCCCATCTGACTGCATTAATTATAATATATTCTTTCAGTTTCTGATTAATCAAGTCTCAAAAAAATTAATCTCTTGCCTGGGATCAGCATCATACTGATAAGAATAGAAATACTTTTTTTTTCACTTCATCCTTTTCCAATATTGTAACTGTTATGCCAGTTTTCAGGAGCTACTACTTCTGTTTTACAATGTTTGCATGGGGGTTTTTTGTTGCTACTTTTTGTTTTGGTGGGTTTTTTGTTTGTTTGGTTTTTTTGTTTTTGTTTTTTTTGTTTGGTTGGTTTTTTTGGTTTTTTTTTTTAGGAAATCTAATAAAGGTTGTTCTTAAAACTAAAAGGCTGTTGCAGGTTGCTCTTATCTCCTCAGGATAAGAGAGACAGGGTAAAAGGCACAAAAATAGGATGCATGTTTGGCACTTAGGAGGGCTTCTAAGCATTGGCTCTTCCAAGTCTAGAGTAAGACTAGAATCATAGAATGAATCTATAAAGCTAAAATGTATTAGTAGGGCTTGAAAAAAGCTCATCTTTTGCAGAGATGACTCAAACATCAACTAAAAGATACATTTTTGTAATTATATGAAATAGTTTGAAGGCAAAATGTTTGGCTTTCAGACATATCTGACTACATAAAATAAAACATAACTTTTGACACCAACTCTGTTGCCAAGCAAAACTTACAAATTCTTAGGATCTACTCCATCATTCAAAAGTTGCATTATTCTTCATGGCCAGTTCACTCAGTGCAATTACTCAGCTTTCCTGACAATTTAAGTTCAATATATACAAATCAGTCTTGAAATATCAAGGTATTTAAAACATATCTGCATGTTCAAGTGTATGATCAGGCCAATTGTTTTTGGTGGAACCATTCAATCCACAAAACAACATTCGCTTACTGAGTTAGAGACACAAGGGAGCAAAAGACAGATTTTCTGTGACCATTCCACTAAATTAATAATGCCATAAATGTTCTTGATAATGCTTTAAACAATTTTTAAAGTCACATACTTCCAGTATTATCTGCAACAGTAAACTCTAACTAAACAATACAGACATTAGAACTGAATTCATTTTGTAGATGATTGCTCTTATAAACCTGAGAAGTATTTGGGGTTTGGAATTAAATTTCAAAAGCACATATACACTATCTCATATTTCTGCAAGTAAAATGACATACTAAACCCCAGAGTAATAGAAAGTCTTCTTTCTGAAGGAGGTCTGACTTAATATTAAGCGGCTGACACTGGTTCAAAGAAAAGGGATTGAAAGTAATATTACCATGAAAATTAAATTTCCATCACTGAGCACTGATGCCACATTTAACTCAGTAAGAATGCTGTATGATGATATCTGCTGATAATTCTGAAAATTCAGATACTGTGAATAGAAACACTATGGAAGTTCCATTTCTTGAAGTGTTACAGTGTTATTTTATCCTAATAAATTAGCATGTTATTAAAAGAGACCATGTGATTAATATGCAGTGTTCTGCTAACTGAGCTTTTAATTAGGCTAACAATTTAGAAGACACAGGAAATAAAGGAGTTAATTTAGGCAGTGCGTACATGAAAAGAATTAAAAGTTAATGCTAATCGTGCATCAAAAAGTGAAGCCAGATGGCATAACCTGTGAAAAAAAAAAAACCACCAAAAAAACGCATTTTCACTTTTATGAAACTGTAATGTGAGCAGCATCTTGTCTACTAATTAACAGAACTTGATGATCCCACTTTCAGTACATGTAGCATAAGTACATATGTAACATATGTACTTGAGCATATGTACAACTTTCTATAATAAATATTGATAGAGATACCATACTATTTATTTGATCTTTTTCCTCAAAGTCCTTATACAGGAGTTGAAGAAGTATACAATATTGTTAAATTCCCATTCAATCAGGAATGTTAATTACATGGAAAGTGGGAGTGAACCACAACATTTTTCTGGTAATACTGTGATACTGCCTAGAAATTCAGTGAAGCAACACAGACCTGTAGTGACATGCACTGTGAAAAGAGAAAATCAGAGATATGGGCCATGCCCCAAAGAAATTTTATTTCAACTATTAAACCAAATCCTCTATCACAAAAAGGAATAAAACAGCAAGCCATTTACATATCCCTCAAAACAGACATAAAAATAAAAGGCTAAGTGGGGGGCAGGAGAGCTTCAGTGCAGGAGAGGGGTAAGAAGGGCAGAAAGATTAGAAAAGTATCTGAGGATCTAGAGCAGAGGTTTGATATTCATAATTTTAATGTGATACTTAGCCACTTGGTGAGCTCTTAAACTTCAGAATACATTGGCACCACAACACAAAACTCAGTAATTTTTGGTACTTTATTTGCATCTCTTTTCAAGATAAATCTCTGCACTTAAGAATTACTGCCTGTCCAAATCCTCACTTCACATCTTCCACACCTTCTGTAAGCATGAAGTAAATTATCTGGACTTAAACACCTGCTGTGGTGTTAATTGGAGTTGTTACACCTCAAGCTACACTCCTTTGTGACTTGGTGAGTAGCTAGGCTAGCTAGTGCAAAAATAGCACTGAAATTACAGGTGCACAATCCAGATTTCCTTATATCTCTATATTAAATAGAACCATCTAAGGAATTTTCTCCTTGTAAACTATGGCAAGAATTGTATGTCATCTGAATAGATACTTGTCATTGTACCACCTTTCATAAGTGATATGTCCATAATACTGAACGGTTACCTTGATGTATGATTATTTACACTAACAAATTGTAGCCAAAAATTTCAATTGAAATCAAAACCACACTCCAGTGATGGAGATGGTTGGACTCATCTGCAGTAAGGAGAAATATTAGTTATAAATTTTTTGTGTTAATATTGTGAAGAACACAAGCCCTTACTGCTGTTACAGAAATCTACAGACATTGAAACATTTGGACATTTCTCTCACCCTTCTACCTCTAAAATTTCTGTAAGCTATACCATAAGCCAAGTATGAAAAAATACGTAATTTTCTACAAAATATATATGATTAGGTTTCAACATCACCATTTCTGAAAGTCACTACCATAATGCAACTTCTCCTGTCTTGAACACATGAGGAACTGCAAATTTCCCCATATTTCTCAAACCTGAAAAGACCATCTACTTGACCTATGACATTACAAAAGCCAAAGAATCAAACAAATGAAAATCCAATTATTTAATTAGTGAAACCAAACTTCAGGGTGAAAATAAATCCTTATGTTCAAGGCAGATGTCTGATCCACAGTATAGGAGACAGATTAATTCACCTCATCTTTCTAATGAGAATTTCTATCTTATTCTGTCTATAGGCTCCTGCAAATTCTGACTTAAAGAAACTATAAAGCAATGAATCAAGACAAATTATGTCTGCAATTTGAATTGCAGCTTTCTGCAGCTTTCCAATTCCTATTTCATGCCTTTGGTAAGCGTAAGTATAAAAAAAAAAAAAAAACAACACACAAACAACTTTTTGCAAGAGTCAAAGCAAGCCATAATACAAAAAAGGTGTCATTATGGTTCCAACAACCAATCTGAACTCTAATTAGCTCCATATTTGTTTAGTTATTATTGCAGCAAAGAATTATCCCTATTAATTCAGTGTGGACTATTGTGTTAGCTCCAAAGATGATGAAGTTATCACTGAATGAGTATATTTTAGTTGGTGCAGAAAAAGATACTATGAACCATTTTCATCTGTTTTGCAACATTAGTTGTATTTATGTTAATTTTTATTTTAATTCACCTATTATTTGGACAGTTTATTAGACTAATAGTCTAGTAAATCTTGTTTTGGTGAATATCTGAAAATATCATTTTATGATTAATCTCCAGTTGAAGTTGGATGCTTTAACTTATGTGTCTAGCTACTGATTCACTTCCACTGCTGATTATTAGTACTGGGAAAAGCAACTAGCTCACATTCCCATCTCAATTATAACCATTACATGCCCACAATCTGGAAGCCAAAGAAAATTTAGTTGCCATTAATCCACAGTAACAGTCTTGCTTAACTACGTTGTTAATGACTGCCATTTGCCAAACCAGAAGGTACCAGGTGCAACTTTCTGGCAAATTTACGGCAACTTCTGGGATTGTAAGGCATACTCATTTTTGCAATGTTCAGTGATCTTAACATGTGTGAAGCAATTAATTATATGGGACAGAGAGCTTAAAATATGATGTCAGTCTGAACCACTACCTGGAATTATAACACCATTTATACATGCACCTTGATGCATCTTCCAGTCTTCAGTATCCAACAGGGTAGTCATTTCAGATTCTAGATTTCTCCTGAAAGTGTTCAGCAGCTAACAAAACCCCTGATTCACTAGTACCAAGATCTCATTTATTAGCTTTGCTAAATGCAAGACTAAATTTAACCTAGCCACCTACCCATGCTATTGATCAAGGATAATAGTGGAAAGCTATAATGGCTATGTCTTTATCCATACTATTAAACTAAGGTTATCAGCAGACATCAGTACATAAAACTCTAGGGGCCAAAACAATCAATCATGTTACTGTAATTACCTGGAAGCTAAGACACAGTAACTGGAAAAGAAGAGAGGAATAGAAGTAACACATTAAACATGGGAAGCAGAATTGTAAAGATTAGATGTAGCAAGAAAAATAACATGTTTTAAAATAAAATCTCGAAAAACAGATCATTATTTTAATCAAATGCATGTAATTGGTTTTATGTACCTTTATTACACACATACATACACACAGGTACATATATCATCCAGACAAGTTTGCACACAGTTAATGTCAGCTTCTTTACTGGAAATATCACTTATAAGTAAGCCCAGTAATAGAATAAAGAGCAAACAGTAAAGCAGTTCTTGGAATCACAAACACAGCTTTCAGAAAGCGCTAAAGGAACTGAGTAAGAACAGAAGCATACCCTTTATGATTTCAGTTTTCATTAAGACATTCTCTGCCAAAGAAAATAGCTGAATGGTTCCGGAAGCCAGAAATATTTTCAAGGTCTATTAATAACTAGATGAATGTTATTCATCTAATTAGTGTTATTCAACTAATCTTCATTCAACCTGTCACCTAAGAGTTAAAAAAAAAAGCACAGCCCAAAACTGTATGCAATATTCAGATGCATGAATCTATGGCAAAGTATCCTATCTTAGACGATAGCGTGTGCCTTAAGTGTTGATACTGCAGCTAGTATCTATCCATTTTCTGAAAGCAAAATGAATTATAGTGCATTTCAGGATGCATTTTATATTTGCATAAGAGAGCTCTGATTTTTTTATTTGTATTAGTGTTGAACTAAGTCATAGTAACATAAAACAACCAGACCACACAGCCAGTCACACTTAAGTCTTTAGATATTGCAGATCATTTTGGCTAGGGACAGTATTAGAAAGACAGGGTATTTTATTTCTTCAGGTGTACAACAATTGCTTTTATATCTGGCACACACTGCGCAGTCTCCTTTGCTTTGGATTCAACTTCTGTGACATTCCCAGAGGCTGTATCTAGGTTTTAGGTCAGAGTGTAGGTACATATTCTTAGCTTGCCAGATTTGAACTTGTAACAAAAGTTAAGCTATTCTCAGGTCTTTAGAGATAACTTATTTGCCCCTGTGCAATATGGATGGGTGAACATATCTAAATGTTTCTCACACTACCTTATCTCCTCAGCAACACAGATCTACCTCACATTTCTTCCAGCTACAGTACTCACCTATGGCAATCCAAACTGGTTCTACTCTCCACCACCACCAGTCTTCTGCCCAGACTGGATACATAGGAAAAGAAAGCAGCTCTACAGTGGAATTTCACATCTGCAGAAGTTAGATTTAGAAAAGATCCGTGGACGAGCACTACTTATTTTCTTCTGTATTACCATGAGAAAAAGGCCATCAAAAGCACTGTCTTTTGGGGATCATCCCCTATACATAGAAAGTTATCACCAACACTTACACTAAGGAAATGTAATTAAGTCCATAGAAGAAGAAAAAAACAAAACAAAACCACACACACAACCACCAAACATTAAAAATTAACCAAGTCAGTGCAGCATGCCTTTGAAACTCCTAGTTTAATTAAATCTTTAAAATGCAAATCTCAATCTCTGTCATCAAAACACTGGACTGGCTTTAGCCCTGACTGCCATGCAAGGATTATGGTCAAATCCAGATTTCACAGTTTGGCTAAGTAACAGCTGCTTTAACTTCCTCTCCAGTTGCAGTGGACAGAATCAACTGCAGACTAAGTGGGCAGGTATATGATAAAAAGCCGCCAGGAAAGAAAAAACATATATAACCCATGTATAACCCAGACTAGCTGAGAAAGTGAATGAAATTATTTTGTAGTGTTTCTCACTCCTAATTAAAACATCCTCCTCTGAAACAGCTTCAGGCAATCTCTTCTGCAATGTCCTCTTCTGTAAAAGAGGAATGCAAATAAAAGGGTGAAAAGAATAATGAATCAGAGAAGCAAATGAGAGATAGGAGAAATAACAGAACAGACTGAAAGGAAACTTAGGAAAGACAGCTTTTATAAACAAAAATTCCCCCACTCATATTACTCTCCTAATACCAGAGGGAAATGTGTCTGGTCTGATGCTTTTATTACATAACCAGATGAAGCTAGAATACCCATTCACATTATTTCATTTTAAGATCAGCTTACTTCATAAAAGTTTAAACAATTATTTGAGTTTCATTATAGTTAAAAGGGTTTTCATGTCACTTGTTTTATTATGCTACTGTAAAGTCCCTAAGCAACCGAAGCAGAAGGTTGTTATTCTGTTTACTGATATGATTCATATAATGGTCTTAAAAATTACTGAAAAGAATATGCATATACGTAACAGACAGTGGTTTATTGCTTTGTTCTTAATTTATGCTATGTGCCTTGAACAGACTATCTAGCTCAGGTAAGACCCCCTTGGGGAGAAAAAAAACAAACAGGAATGGATGGTAGGGGAAGACTGCTCTTTCCCCAAGGAACAGCTGAGCACGCTTACAGTGGAGATACTTTGCAGGCAGTACCAGGCAAAGGACGAAGTAAGAGAGTTGGACCAAAGAGCTTCAAGATGCACTTTAAGCAAAGACAATAAGATTACTGCTGAGCAGCATGTGAAGCAGACAACCAAGTCTCAGAGAAAAAGTATCCCGCATACCAGAGAGGACTCTACAGAATTTCCTGTGGTTCAGAAAAATCACTGAGTAACTTAAGAAAGACCTCATATGCCAGGGCACTGTAAGCAGATGTTTACCCCCCCTTTTTTATTTCTGCTCTCCTTGACATAATCACTTTGAGTTTTCTATAGTTAAGAAGGTAATTATTCTAGGTTTAGTCTTATAAATCCTAGCTTTTGTGAGTTAGGAAAAAAAGCAAACTACTACTCTGGAGACCCACTATAGAAGAATATTTAGACAAATGCACTTGATCATTCTGGAAAACTCAAGTTCCTGTCACAATAGCAAATCCAGTATAAGGTATCATGGCACCACATCTACATAGTAGTGAACAAGTATTATAAGTAATATCTGAAATAATTTCTTAAACAAGCAACTAATGGCCATTTGAAAACTTATGAGTGCTCCATCAATAGCAGTTATTCAAACATTCCTGAATGGAAACTGCCACAGAGAAGCAAGTCTGACTCTCTTAATAAGAGCAAAGTTCTCTCTCTTACACTTCATGCTGCACTTATGCAAGTTTTCCTCCCACAGATTACAAAAGAAATTTATTCAAATAACTGCAAACAGGATTGTATAAAAGAAGTTCCATACTTTATGTCTACAGCAAAGTGTCTAAGAAATATTTTAAATCATGCATAAGAATATGGATTTTTATTAGAATTCAGGTGTAAAATGTTTGGTTAAATACTATTCCATTAATAACTGGAATAAATTCCTATATTTCACTAGTTTCTCTTTTGGTATTTGAAGGCTGATGTCATACCATGTCTACTTTCCTGAAAAGAAAAATTCTTCACATTGAAAATATTGTTATATTAAGCTGAATTATACTTTGTGCAGAACAGACATCTTCAATTAAAGAAGTGAATGGATATATATATTTCTTCCCATATTCTGAAATCATGCATCTTTCCACCTTTCATTTAACGTTGCACTGAGTATCCTCATGTAATATACAAATAGAGTTTCAAGTTTTATGATGGAAACAAAATTTTAAGTAATCAGATTAAATGATAAATTTTCAGAGGACAGATGGTTATAGAAATTTGAACAAGCAGCAAGCCTTTCTGGTGCAAGCTATCAATACAGTTGAGGCAAATACATACAACTATTTTCAACAGACTTTACTGTTTAATGTATGTGTTTATGTAATTCTATATTTCATGACATTTTCTGCATATTGTTCTTGCCTCCAGGGATTTAATGACATCACATTCTGGGGGGTTGGGGAGGGAGGGAGTGGATTTGGGGAAAACTTTATTAAGATCATTGTTCTAAAACTATATTTTATTTCTCCATTACTCTCCTTTTTCTCTCTTATGAAAGGACTAAAGGAACAAGTTTTTTTCAATTCTTTTTATCCAAACCTCTTATTACTTTTCCCTTCCTCTTAAGCCTCAACATTGTGTTAATCACTCCATCACAGTAACGGCCAAAACTTGACAGATGCCATCTAATACAATACCTGGAACATTAAAGAGAAATAAGTACGTCTTCATGCAATGCTCTCTTCTGTATCTCCTAGTGTTAGGTTTGCCTTTTCTGTGATAGCTCCATCTATTCTGCTATTCTTATTTGCCTTTGACTTGTCCTCTTAAGTGCAGCACCTCATATATATTGATATTGTATTTCATCTTGTTGATTTCAGATACCTTCTCCAATTTATCAGATCATTTCATATACTTATTCTACCTATTTTGAATGAAATGTTTCAAATATTTGTGTACTAATCTTATGGCTATACAAAACTACTTTTGTCCTCTCTACTTTCCTGGTATGAGACAGTATCAAAGTCTTAACAAAGATTTTAGATGCTTTGCCTCCTCTGTGTGCACTAGCCAAGTAACCCTGAAAAATAAAATCAAATCTGTTCTACACAGACAGAATTAGACTGGCAGTCCTGACATTTCAAAAATCCATACTGTGTTTTTCCTCTCATGGGACTTCAACCATCCTTCTCAAACTATCCATTTGTTCAGAGTGCATTCACTTGCACAGGAATATTCTGTTGCCCTGCAGACTTGAATGTCTTCAATCTCTTGCTCACCTGTAATAGTCTTTTTTGCCAGTTGCTTTTTAAAAATAAGCAACGAAGTAACCTTGTTTGAGAAGGCTGAAACTTTAAATGGCTTCTCCACATCAGTCAGATATTTCTCTTTACTGTAATAAGATTAATTTTTTTTAATAAACCTTTTCTGTTCCTCAGTTATTGTAATTAATTTGGTACTTTGACCTTTTCAGCTCTATTTTTTTCCTGTTTTTCTTGTAGCTTCATATTCTTCAAATACTCTTTGTCTTTGTTCCACAAGATCTTTTGGGGTTTCTGGTACAGTCTTTATTTTCCTGTCATTTCTCCACATCAGGGTAGTTGCAGTTCACAGTTTATTTTATTAACAGCAAGATCTTCTTCATTGTTGCTTTCCTACAGGTGGCCTTCCTGTAAATTCCTCTAGTTTGCTTAACTCTACTTTTTGACATGCATTCACCTTCTTTAAGAACCATGAATTTGACTTGTGTTTCTTTTAACCTAAATTCTCACTCAGTTTTTCACTTCAAGTAAGTCCTCCTTTCTACTATTCAGAGTCAAATCTAAGCTATTCCCATTACTAATTTTTCACTTAGGAACAACAGATTTCCACAGATATGCTAGGTACATGCCCTATAAACCTCAAGTCAGTGTTCTAGACCCTCCCATTATTTGAGCAAAATTTCACCAAGAGATATAGAATCAGAATCATTGAGGTTGGAAAATACCTTTACAATCACCAAGTCCAACTGTTAACCTAGGACTGCCAAGTCCACCACTGAATCATGTCCCTAAGCACCACATCTACACGTCTTTTAAATACCTCCAGAGTTGGTGACTCAACCACTTCCCTGGGCAGCCTGTTAGAGTGCTTGACAATCCTTTCTGTGAAGAATTTTTTTTCCTGATATCTAATCTAAACCTACCCTGGCACAACTTGAGACCATTTCCTCTCATCCTATCACTGGTTACTTGGGAGAAGAGACCAACACCCACCTCACTACAACCTCCTTTGAGGGAGTTGTAGAGCACGATAAAGTTCCCCCTTAGCCTCCTCTTCTCCAGGCTAAAACAACCCCAGTTCCCTCAGCAGCTCCCTATAAGACTTGCTCTCTAGACCCTTCACCAGCTTCATTGCCCTTCTTTGGACATGCTCCAGCACCTCAATGTCCTTCTTCTGGCGAGGGGCCCAAAACTGAACACAGTACTTTAGATACAGCCTCACCAGTGCTGAGTACAGGGGCACAATTACATCCCTAGTCCTGTTGGCCACACTATTCCTGATACAAGCCAGGATGCTGTTGGCCTTCTTGGCCACCTGGGCACACTGCTGGCTCATATTCAGCTGGCTGTTGACCAACACCCCCAGGTCCTTTTCCACTGGTCAGCTTTCCAAGCACTCTTCCCCAAGCCTGTAGTGCTGCCTGAGTTTGTTGTGACCCAAGTGCAGGACCTGGCACTGAACCTTGTTGAACCTCATACAGTTGGCCTTGGCCCATTGATCCAGTCTGTCCAGATATCTCTGTAGGGCCTTCCTACCCTCAACACTCCTGCCCAACTTGGTGCTGTCTGCAAACTTACTGTGTGCGCACTTGATCCCCTTGTCCAGATTATTGGTAAAGATATTAAACAGAACTGACCCCAATATGTATTATCTCTTACCACCTCCATAGCATTTGAGAATCACCTTGCCATTAGGTCTGAGATTTTGGTTCCAGTCAAACAGTCCATCTCCCAGGATAGAAAGTCAAAGACTCTTAAAATCAATTTTTTTGTTGAGGATTGGGGTGTGGAGGTGTTTGCCAATTTTTATTATACATGGCTCTTTCTTCTCCGAACTCCCATCTTCTCACAGATTTTTGTAATGCGCTGTATGCTTGCCATATATAACATGGCTGGGAGAAAGAGGTAGCATACTCTCTGCTGTGCTAGAAGCCATATTTCTCATGAACCAGTTCTTTCTTCCTTTTTGGCACTAGAGTCTTTCCAGACTATCTACAAACCTCCCCATGACAACTTTCTTATGTTTCCTTGTCTTTTATATCCAAATCTACCCATAATGCAACTAAACAGTTTCCACTAATACATCCCTTTCACACAAGTTTGCATTCTGGAGTGCCTTCAGTGTGTCTACATGAACCTACACACTCAGGAATTCAAGAACACAATATAATAAGGATCAAGATCCTTGTTTGGTCAGAACTTCCATAGTTTTATGCAGAAAGATTTTTCCCATCATGTCCCCATGTCATGTCTGTAATACATACAGCCTCAAGTACATCAAAAATCCTTGCTCCTAGTTAATGAAAACTAATTGCTTAATTTCTTAATGACTTCATCATGTCATTATTTACAATGAGAAGGGGATCTGATGCTACAAGAGACTTAAAAAGTCAAAGAAACCAAGCTAAAATAAAATAAAAAAACCACATAATATCATTAAATGAGAAATTTTAGACAGTTTATTTAAACTTCCTTTAACTGAAAAGCCTTATATCTCTATTATATTTCAAAATAGTGAGACTCAGGGTAGAAGTTTAAGTTTTGTAGAAGAGGAAAGATTGAGTCTCTGGAGATTTTATGCAGAATCAATCTGCAACACATTCTCAAATTCTGAAGGCCTAAATGTCAGTCAAAAGATAAGACACGGATTACATTTTGTCTCATATGTAACATTGCTTGTCTCCGATTAAAAAAAAAAAAAAAAAGAAAAAAGACAAAAAAAAAAAGACTGCAATGAGGTAGTGGGGATCCAGCAGGGAACACAGAATCTCTCTTGAAGCTACTGAGTTTCAGGTCACAGTTGGACATGCAGAGGACTGAAAATAGGGAAAATGTTGTTTAGAGGAAACTAACATAAAGCTTCGGTAGCAGTCTGTATCACATAGAGAATGCTTCTTTGTAACAAAAGAAATATTTTGGTGCATTTCACTTCTAAGTCTTCACTGTGCTTTTCCAAAGTCTGTTAAATTCTCAGTTCATTAAATCTATCATTATTCTCACCATACACCTTTCACTGATGCAGACTTCTATTTTGTCTATTTTTTCCTCTGTTTTAAAATCTAAATGTGTCATTCTAAATCATCCTCTTGATGACTAACGAGTTCAGCATTTCTTAGTATCAGCACCTATATTTGAATACCAGGAACACTATTTGAACACCAGGAACTAAAGTCAGTGCTGTCATTTATTTCTCAGTCAATAAGACCAAAGGAAAGGTTCATTAACTTTGAAAACACACTGCAGTCAGGCACCATCTTCCACCACAAGTCTAAATTAAAAAGACTATTATGCTTAAAATAGCATTTGGTATAGTCAATTCCGAAAACTGTTATTTGAAGTTTTATGCAATTTGCATGTATGTTTAGGGATTTTGACAGGCATATTTTTAACATACATAAAAGGAAATTGAGAGATCCATTGTTAAGCCTCCTACTTATTGTTGTTCTGCTTATTATTGACCCATCTCATGCAGAGTAGCATTTCTTTCAGCACTCATATAGTTTATTGCACTCAGAATTTATTGCTGAAGCATAATTAAAAATATATTTTAGAAGAAACCTATATGGCATAGTTGAATAATAATGAACTATAGTACAGATGGCATCAAGAAGTGAGGCTATTAAAGGACATCATTCATCAGAAAGTACTGTACATTAAGTTCTCAGTTTAGTCTCTACTTTATCTAAAATCATGTTCCTATAGCAACTCTCTGGCTATACAGCTATGCCTGAAAGAGTTACATACCAGTAAGGATACTCATCTCCAAAGCATACACTGAAATTTAACACATCTTTGGGCAGGAGCTTCCATTTATGGATTACCAGAAAATCCCCTTATTCTTTCATTCAGGGAAATTACAGTCCCTGTCTTCACCTAACATCCCAGGAGCTTTACTGATATGAACAAGCATCTCTACCTCTGCCACACTAGGGGCAACTTCATTATTTAAAACCCAATCTCAATTTCAGTTGGAAACAACAGCAACTACTTCATCACAATATTAAAAATAAAGGACTGGATTACATTTTTCCAAGGTCCTTAGAACCACTTTCTTTTCATGGAACATTTCTAAAAGATATTTTAATCATGAAAACATTGTGATGAAAAATGTGATGTTTGACAAGTCAGAAATTTAATGTTTTTCTTGTCTTTAAGAATACCCTCAAACTGAAGTAACTAGTCTCCCTTCCTTCGTTATACTTCCTCAAAGCATTAGGACATTGGTATTATGAAGGATTTAGATACCATATGTAAAGAAACTAAGGATTTATGGAAGTGAAAAGCAATGGCACACATACCAACCCTAGAGGTTACAAAAGACTCTGGAGCTATCACACATTGCTTGAGTTACTCTTGAGTTCTTTTAGAATAGGTACACCTGCTAACCCACAATATCAGCTATTATGCATAAACTGAGTCAGGATGGGTTGCTTTAGAGTTTTCTCTAAAGGCCACAGATATCTTGACAGATTTTCAAAAATTAAAACCCAAGAAATAATCAGTTCTTTTAACATTCAAAATCTTCAAACTACTTTTTCCAGAGCATCTAGCATATCTTCAAGTGGAATAAATATTTTGCAACTGGGAAATTGGCCACAGGCTCTGAGAAAGTGACTTCTTTTCCTCTGCTAAACAGGATAGTTACATTCTAGACCAGTACTAGATCAATGAAGCTATAAATGCAAACAACAGTCTCACAAGTGCAAAAGACATTCTTTGATCCATTGCTTGAGACTCCTAGGAAAGCATTGCCTAGTTTGGCATTTAATCAACCAGTCCAGGCCCTGAAAGAGCTATCAACTCTGCTTTGTAATTTCTAGGATCACAAGCAAATAAATAAATAAAATATTAAAACATTATCTTGAATAAGTCCCAAGAATGTTTTAGTGCCTTTTGAGGCGATCTTGCTGGCAACGTAGCTGTTCGAAATAAGTATTTCTAAGACAAGAACTGTCATCTAAGCAAAAGAAATAATTTTAAAGCAGCACTACCACTTATCTGCTGTTTAAGAGAGATTTCCGTAATGGTGTAAGTTTGATAAAATTTAAGACAGTTAAAGTGTTAACTAACAGCAATTACTTAAATAAAATTTAATAGCCTTATCTTCATTATGCACACTATATACAAGAAATTATGCTAGTTAAGAAAAAGAAAGGGAAAGTCTGCTTCTGCAAACATTCTATCAGGCAGACAGAGAGGAGGCGGGTTATTTATAGCTTTGGTTATAGCACACTGGAACAGGGGTTACGAACAAAGCCTTCTGTCAACTACTTCTCAAAATTATTTAGTTAATATGTAGCCAGGCATAGAGCTCCTATGGAGGGTTTTGCAGACACTGCAGCGATGCTCCAGGTGACAGTAAAAAATAAAATACTAGGCTATAGAAATAACACTGATACTGTTCAGTTCCAAATAGTGTTGAACTTTACTCTGACACACACTCAGCACTGATTTTATGCTATTCTAGCCTCATTGATTTCAGTAGGGCTCGTCGTGATTGACCTGGACCAAGTCACATAAGACCCAACCGTTCCACTTTATTCCCTGGACCACAGAACAAAACATCAATATACACTAACTTTGATTTCAAATATAGAATTCAAATTTGAGAGCCAGCTGACCCTCAAAACCAAGTGGAATCAGCCACAATTAAAGTTCCTCATTTTGCCTCATTTTCCACTTCCCATAGAACAGTAGAAGTCTAATACAAACTGCTGATGCAAGTACCATAGTCTTCAAAACATAATACCAATATTGTGGAACACCACAGACAAAGTACTCTCAGCTGAATATATCAAGAGATGCACAGATCTTACAAGATGAGATGACAAGCACAGTACCTGATAATCAGGAATAAGCATTACTATGTAGAAAGTCTTTTATTGTATTCAGTGCAACACTGGGTTCATCAGTCTTCCACTGACTCACCGTTAGAATTGATAATCTAGCATGTAAATAATACATCAAACTAATATTTTAAAATAATAAAAAAAGAGAAGTCCCAGGGATAAAACAGGAGATTATAATCAGAGGAAAAGTGAAAACAGTAAACACCAGCAGATGACAAAGTTCTGCATCCTTCATGGTTATACTGGAAAACACCCTGAATCACAGGCAGAAATAACTTTTCCAGCTGAGCAATTCATGCGCTACTACTTTAAAAATCTACCTAATCAATTAAGCATAAAGGTCTTCAAGCTCATTAAAAGTAAGAACTCTATCCCTTAAGGATCAACAAAGCTGGGTCACCCCAAACCAGTAAACAGCTTCCTGGGACAATAAATCTCTATACTGAATATCAACTTGCATCAGACACATGCTACATGAACTGTGTAGCAGAGATTTTATTTGAAATCCACTGATTTGAACTCATCCACTAAGTCAAGACAGAATTAAAATAACATGTCATTTAATCAGAAGTTGTTGATCTTTCTTTTTTAGGCTTTCCTGGTTTCCTTCAGCCTCTGTGGACTTCATGTTAATGTTCTAACTTGCATGAGGATTATTCAACCTTTCATCAGGCCATTAAGGGTGGGGAATTAAGAGTTTTACAACCCACAGCACATTTTCATCTTCAGCAAGGATTTGTGTAAGAAAATCACAAAGTGACCTTATGTTAAACAAGATAAGAAGCAGTAGAGCATTTAGAATATTTCTATGCATTTTTATATTCTCTTTTGCAACCAGCCATCTGCTTCATCCTAATCAGCTACATAAAGCAGCTATAGCCTAAAGACTATTCCTGGAAAGGATAAGGCCTTCAGGCCAATGATACAGATGCTAGAACTCTAGTCAAGCAATGAAGACAAAAAGTTAGCCTGCCGTATGTTAAAAAGGAGCTTTTCTTAGCAGAAGGGGTTTGGAGATGGTCAGAGTTTTGCTTATAATTTTTAATCAATATTTTTATATAAAAGATATCTAAAGTAAAATATAATTTTGCTCTCTTGTTCTGGTAGCTATTTGTATCTTTTTATAAGAAAGTTAATGAGATTGATATGCAATAGCCTTAGGGATGTTGTGATGCTATAGCATACAGCTAGGAATTAAGAGGCTTCATAGAATAGAGTGTGGTACCCTGCCTCACAGGGGGGGAAGGAAAAAAGGCAAACTATTAATGCAAAGAAAAAAGAAAAAAAGAATCAGGACAAAGAAACCAAGTTCAGTAACATTGCTGCCACCCTTTCCCGAAATCATCATTAGACACCTAGCTTGAAGCAAGGACAGGTTTTGTTTAACAGTATTGTCAAAGCTCATAAGAATGCCTGTATTGAGAAGCCTCAGCAAATCATGGTACTTTACCTGATCCCCTTTGTTTACCACCACCACCACTGTTGAACACCCATCAGCATCCAGTACCTTCTCCATACCACTCTTGCAACAAAGTTTTGTATGATTCAATTAATCTAGTGCCTATTTTAAGCTGTCCTTATCACACACAGCCAGTACTGACAGTGTACTGAGCATACCCTGAAAGTTGCACCTTCTGGCAGCAGACTGTCAGGCCTGTATTTTCCATCAAATTCTGAAATCTGGGCATTTGACACTCGGACCACCTGTTCAGTTACACTCCTGACAAAGATTTGCAGTTCTCAGACCATCCATATGAAAATTCAAAGCCCAGACATATTAGTAAGATTAAATAAATAAGAATTGAATTTATAGTTCTAAATAGGTGCTATACATGAAAAATACCTCCATCAAGGGCAAAACCAACTTACCAGAACACATAAATAACTAAAACTTAGACTAAAGCTTTATAAAGACATAGAGCTGACTTTCACGTATACTTTCACGTATAGAGCAACTTTCAATGTTGAGGCCACAGAAAATTCTAGATGTCCACATACCTGATAAATGAATTCTGCTGTCATTTAGGTATATAACAAATTACAATTTAAATGGAAACATATCTAGTTTTATATTTTTTTCTTTTAAACATTTAACTAGGAGAAGCACTGCAATGTGCACTTTAAGATGTTTCTTTGAAAGATATGTGCTATTCAAGGGACAATGAAGAAACATATTTTTATTAAACTTCAGAGTAGTAAAGCCAAAAGAGTAATCACTTACAGTTTTATGTTAATTAGAGTCACCACATCAGCACCTGTGATATGGCTGATGTTGGAATACCTTTTTCTTTCAGGTATGCATTAGGGAATGAATTAAAAATATCAGAATATACAGCCTTCTGCTGCTAACAGTTTTATAGGCAATGCAGATGGAAAGAAATACTTTATAAATTTAACATTTAAATAAAATAGATTTGCCAGTGTGGATCAGATATAAACAAACAGATACCAAACATAACAATAACAATCTTGTTATTCACACATACAAAAAAAAATAATTTGCTAGTATTCATGTCAGCCTGTCTGCTCCCAAGAATTTGTCTAGCTCATAGATCATAACTGTTACATATTTCCAATTAAATACATCTATTAATCTTTTAATTCAATACAGATAAAGCTATTACATACATGCAGATACCATAGTATGAACTACTGCATGCTAAAACCATTTCATCTTCCTTCCTTAAAATAGCATAAAAATACATCAGTATTATCTAACAGTGGATTAATTGGTCTTAGAGTAAACCTCTTTCTCTACTTTCTTAGGATTCAGAATGCAATGGTAGTGGCAATTCCAAAACAGACGTACTAGGAGCGAACAAAATTATTTTATTTTGCCTGGAAGGCAGCAGATAGTGCATTAATAAACAAAAATTCTATTTTACTTTTGGAATAAACTTAGCTGACTGTGACCAGTTAAAATTAACATGCTTATTCTTTTGAGGCAAGTAGTTTCTGAAATAGATTTTCTACTATAAATATAATTCCAATTCAATACACACTGAATTTCACTAGGGAAAAAAAATAATCTCTGCACTCTGGGGCATACAGAGTAAAATCAGCAAGTAAACATACCACTTATTTTAAAGCTGTATATTTTGACATACTTTTATTTCCATTTATATAGTATGGAAAAGTACATAACATTTAAACACATTTAACAGGATAAACTACACCAAAAGAACTCCATTCAGTTCCAAAAGCAACTCTTGCATTCATTGCCACTTGGCAGTATGACTACTTTCTGTTTACAGTACTGTTCTAGTGACAGGAATATTAATTTTCAAAACACTCTATTTAAATAATGAAGCACATAGGATTCCAAAAACTTTGTTAGTCTTTAAAGAAAAGAAAAAAAGAAAGCATCTCTACAAAGAGATTTTTAAAGTCACCTGAAAGCTGTTGTTACAGACTTTTTTTTTTAACTGATATATTTAGAGTAGTAGCTACAGACTATTCACCTCTTTAAAGTACCTAAGCTCCTTTCTTAAGGGATGGCAGAACTAGACACTCTGGACAGTATCCCTGTTAACCCAGGGAACACCCTAGAACTTGCCTACAAAGCCAGTGAAGATCAGGATGTATTCTTTCTCAGAGGTTAGGGTGGGGGAAAAAAAAAAAAGCTGCCTCTGTAACTCAGGGCAGGCTTTGTACCATAAGACTGTAATGATTTTGCATCTTTTGTGGCTCAGACTCACAGATCATCTAATACATAAGCAATATCTGGATTATGCAGTCAAAAGCACAGACACATCCAACAAAGAAAATACATGTGAAACAAACAAGGAGGCTGTTTTCCCTGCATGTAAAGTAAAGAGACAGAAAATAGGACTGGGAATACAGTCTAAATCTCCTGGCACAAGCTAGGATAAGCTTTAAGTTTTCTACTCTTTTAAAGAGCTTACTACAATGTCTGTCTCAAAAATATTTAGAAAACCAATGAGGTTTGCTATGCTCCTAGCTGTTGCAAATATATCTTGTTTGTTCCAGGGAAAAAAAAAAGAAAACAAAAAAACAAACCACACACAACACACAAAAAACCCCCACAAGTTATGATTCAAGATAAATCATATATCAGACTTGTTAGTCAGATGGTTGGTGTATGTTCAGCATGATAGTCTCTGTATGCTCTGCACAGAAGTGACTCAGAAGCAAGTTCCACATTTGTCAGTCCAAGAAAGGGATACAACAGCAATTAAAATCTCTAACAATTGGTTGAGGATCAAATAGATCTCATGCATCTAGATCTAATAGATGAGGATTGATTTTCTAGGACTTATTCAACATCATATCATAATATTTAAGTATCTGATGGAAACATTAACATAAAAAAAAGGAAAGGAAAAAAATCAGCCTAGTTAGTAAGCTAATTCATGGAAGCATGAATGCTTACTGGCAATTGTAACCAAAGGATTCTTATTAAATAGTTCTTTCTTTGAGGCTTGAATAGATTTCCAGAGAACAGCTCCAGAATAAGAAAAAACTATTTACACAAGTAACTCCCATGTGTCCTACTTCTCACTGATTTGAGATCAGTGTGCAGTTAAATTTTCATATATGTTTTCAGATCTTTTCAATACTTTGATAAGAAATACATGTAATAAAAGACTTGAGCATCTAAAAGTTACCTTTCATTTTCATTTTTAGGTACTTCGTCCCAAGTCTGAAAGTTAGGATCCTATGACAGGACTCCAGGGACAAAACTAGACATTTCAAAGGGTATAAAAAATATCTTGCACACCAATCAGGAAGTTGCCTAGATATAGTCAACAGGAAGATTAAGAAAAGCAAAATATACAAAAATCCACTAATTTCCTTCAGTAAAGTAGGTATCAGAATGAGGGTAAGTGCCAACTACTTTTCTTTCAATTGGGAGATAATTATTCTGTTGTAAAATACAGACAGAGAAGAAGGAAAACATATTTTACACCAAAGTACAATCCAAGCACACTCACCTATGAAACAGAAGATGCAAATTCACTTCCCTTTTCTGCCCAAGGCAATTCAAATACAGCTTTAATGATGCAGCCTCAACATCAAACTGTAGCATTCTCTGGATAGAATATTCCTCATTCTTCCCACATAATGTTAAGACATTAACAAAATACCACAGCCCACCACTACTCCAAAATCTACCAAATACTCAAAGTTAATTCTGGTCTCTGTCCTCTGACCTTTCCCCAAGCAGAACAATGACTCAGTTGCTATGCTTTTGACACCCTGCACTGATCCCTTCTTGTGCTTTCCTTGGCCAAGTCAATTCAGAGTTATTATCTGTTCCTTTGCTCTTACATCTATCCATCCAATGGATTGTAAAATTACAGTTTTGAACATCAATCTCTTTTTGCTACTTCTAATATTTAAGAACCAAAAGTAGCAAATAGTTTTCTTCCTCACAGATTTTAATATTTTTTCACAACTACTACTAAGCTCATTATACAGACCATAAGGGACCTCCTGAAGTACTATGAAGATCCACATGCTGAGAACAATGATACAATATGAATTCACTAGTGGGTACATTTTACATGAAATTAGACCTATCCCTTGCTAGCCTAAATTTTAATAAGCTCTTTCAATCTTTAAAATACTTTTCCATTCATGAACAGAAAAGCTTAGTTAAAATTCTACCAGCATAATAAAACACAAAACCACTTCTAATAGCCCAGGGAATCAGACCAAAACCCCTCACTAGTCCAATACCCAGTTTTCAAAAAAAGGTTCATTAAGAGAAAGCTTTAAAAGTAAAATGAGGAATATACCTTTTATACAATACAGCCTCATTGTTCAAACAAATCCAGTTTGTAGCAACCTAAGAAACACCTAGGAGCTCTCTTGCCTCCTTTTCAAGGAAGGAAGAAAAAAAAAAAAAAGTACACTCCTTTGCCATCTGCTACTTACCTACCATCAAGACTGGTTCTAGATTAACCACCACAGTTACCAATTAAGCAATTTCAGGTTTCTTTCAGTAGTCTCAGATGAATTCTATTTGAGTCTGACAATTGATTACTACCTTCCTGATTAAGAGCCTCTTCTAGTGAGCATTGCATGCTTTAGTTTTGCTCCTCATTAGGTGGAATCTAGCTCCTGTATACTGAGTAACAATGCAGTGAGTAATGATCACAATGATTTAGCTTCACGTGTTATGGCTGTATCTTTCCTGAGTTCAAATTTTATACCTCAATGGTCTATCAGTTCCCCTCTCTATAACTTAAAGAAATTTTGGGGGGTGAGGGGATTGTGCCCATAGTGAGTTGCTGGTCAAACCTATTTTGATTTGACTTAAACACAGTAATGCAATGTTATGCATGACCTTTTTCTCTTTTCTATGTTTAGATACAATTTTCACTTTCAAAAATATTTCTTCTGCTTCATAGGAGCACCTCTCCTGTGAAGACAGGCTGAGAGTTGGGATTGTTCAGCCTGGAGAAGAGAAGGTTCCAGAGAGACCTTATAGCAGCCTTCCAGTACCTGAAGGGGCCTACAGGAAATATGGGGACAGACTTTTTAGTAGGGCCTGTAGTGACAGGACTAGGGGTAATGGCTTTAAACTGAAGGAGGGTAGACTTAGATTAGATATTAGGAAGAAATCCTTTACTGTGAGGGTGGTGAGGCACTGGAACAGGTTGCCCAGAGAAGTTGTAGAGGCCTCATCCCAGGAAGTGTTCAAGCCCAGGTTGGATGGGGCTTTGGGCAACCTGGTCTAGTGCAGGGAGTCCCTGCCCATAGCAGGGACATGGGAACTAAGTGGTCTTTGAGGTCCCTTCCAACCCAAACCATTCTATGATTCTGTGATTCTTTTTACTTCTAACAAGAATCTGCTTAGGAGTGCTGGACTGTTTGTTTTTTTTCCTCATGCTCTAAAAAATTCCCCACCCTTTGTGACCATTTTAACTATTTTGTGCCCCTTCTAATTTCCTCTTTAAAAAATTTAATAAGTACATGGCCACTACTAAGTGGAATAGGTGGATTACTCCTACAAAGATTTTGAATTTAACTATATTCCCATTACCATATATATAAAACTCATAGAACTACTCTTTTCATAACTGCATCTCAAACTAGGTCTTGTGTACTGCTCAAGGCTAAAATCAAAAGATACTGCTATTTTTACAGTTACATTACCGGCGACTCTGGAAAGCAACCATTTATGAAAACTAAATGTCTGCATCATTGCCCATCAGAACATTCATCCAGTCAAAATAAGCACTTTGCATAATACTAAACATCTGCATTTCATGCTTTTTAAACACTACAAATGTCTTTGCTTATCTATTGGCTTTGAAATATCCTACAAAAGTCACACTACTGTAGTTTACATTGAGAACAAAACTACAAAACCCTAACAGTCACACAGAATATTTTAAAGCCTATTAGAAAGAAGTAAGATTTTTAACCAATGTTTTATGTTAAAGGTCTGATACAACATGAACTAAAATATTATGAACAATCCTGTTGTTATCAAAATCTGTTTCCATTGTTGAGGCAAATTCTTATTTCCTCCAACTATCAACAACAACCCCACACACAACATTTTAGACAAAACAATATGAATAGCTGGCTAGGCTAGATGAACCAAATAGCCTTAGTTTACTGAAGAGAGAGAATAAAATGTTATTATAATACAGTTCATAGCATAGATGGAAACTATGCTACTTATATGGCCATTTTCAGATAAAGGGTATTTCCAAATCAAATCCACATTTATATATTTTCAACAGTGACTGTATATAACTAGCCTGGCATGTGCTAAAACTTAAGTCACCTACATCCTGTGGAAATACAAACCCCCTTACCATGCACTACAAATTCTCATAAATTTTAAAGCTATCTTTGACTTCTGGACTTGACTGAAAGACAGCAGGTATTCTGTGACAGAAGAAATTACCTTAATTATAAAAAACAGTATATTACCTCTTTTCCAGAAATATAAACATGTCTACAAGCCTCAAAAATGCCTCCTAGAAAAGAACTATAGATAGCTATAGATAGTCAGGAAGTCTTCATAAGTTTTGATATGGTGTTAGTAACCATTTTTATATAACCTGAAATACAAGCAGTGTCTCCTAAATGGTTCCAGCATTACAGCTCTGAGTTTGCTTTCCACTGCTGCTGTTGGTAGTTCTAATCTAAACCACAAGAATTTGAGCATGAGTATTTTAAATTATAAAAAAAAATTTTAAAACTCAAAGCATTTAGAGTTTATTTGAAAATCATACCAATTTAAGGGCAGCTCACATAACAATGAAAGTCACAATCAAACTGATTCTATCTTCTGTTCAAGAAGATCTTATTTTGGCAGCAAAGTCATATTTTCAGAGACAGAGAGGAGCAAGGCCATTACATTTATGTCACTTTACCAGGCCACGCTTTTCTTAAGAATTTATTTTTTTCTTTCAAAACTGATCTTGAATAGCCTACAACAAGCCTTTGCTGCTCAGCACCTACTATTTCCTACAAATCTAACAAGAACACAGCCACGTAAATACAGCTTTGGTAAATAGAATCTCCCTTCATGCAGACACAATTTTCATATTCCCATTCCTTGGTACATGCAAGGGTTTTTGTACATACAAAACTGTGCAAAGATATAGCACACGTGAATCTGAAAATTATTTTGAAAAATCTGGATTCTATATGTGTACAGACGTGTTGGGAAGTTTCAAAAAAAAAAAAAAAAAACAAAAAAACAACCAAAAACCAGACAAACCAACCCACTGCCTCAGGAGAAAAAATCCTGGAAGTTGCACTAACTAAATAGGACACCATATTGAATTGCCTGTGAAAAATACGTTGCAATATTTCATCACCAGATGATGTTTGTTTGAGTGTTTGTTCTGTGTTTGTTTGAGTTGTTAAGGTATGCAGGCAGATGACCGGGCTCTGGCATTGGGTTTAGCTGTCTGAACACAACATAACTATTGAACATGATATGAGAAATTGCCAGACATATTGAATAACAGAGTGAGAATCTGACAAAAGTTGCAAATTTCACTGACAGGAATGACTGGATTTCACAGGTAGTTAACAGAGAGCCAGGGCAGAAATGGATGAACCTCATGGATAATTAAAGGGGGGTGATGGGGACCTTTTGGGGAGCAGACTCTTGCAAAGCCTAGGTACAACTGGGACCCATGGGCTAGAAGTAATTACATGCGAGTCGTTAATTTTAGGAAGAGAAAGTTAGAGATAAGGAGGGATCAAGATGGATCAACAAGGAACAAGACCAGCAAAATGGAGAGCAATTGGGGAATAAAAGAGACCTGGACCCATGTAAGCAAGCTACTGGTCAGTATGCTCATCTGGGTCATGCTGTTCATATTTATGAGTGCTGTGTGAGTTTATGTAGGTGCCTGCAAATGCTGGCTGTGCCTGTAATGTGTGTGTTCGTGTGCAGGTGTGTGTGTGTGTGCCCACTGGGAAGTAGCCTGGCTACAGACTGCCCGGAAAGAGAGAGAAGCTGCCACCTCACATCTAGCAAAGTTCATTGGATTCAGCTACCTTTAAAACAAGTCATTTTATTGTAACTCTGAACTGGCTGACATTAACAGCTTTAAGCTTGTAGGCTCAATTCACACTTCCTCTCTCACTAAACATGAGGAAAAATCAAAATACATTCTCATGTGATCCATCAATTCTTGTGTCTCTTCTTTCTATATGTTTATTTCTCCCTTCTCAGTTTACCAGACAAGTATCTAGCAATTATTTGGTTGTTCAAAACATACTAGGATAGCTACAAGACCATTTATTCATATCCTTTGCTAACAGAAACACTTTTACTGAAGTCAAAGGGCAGATTAATATCAAAAGCATTCATTGTGTAGCAGTTCACGTTTTAAATAAATTCTATTGATGTAAGTTTTTCACATAGGAAGCAGAATTTCACCCCTAACAGAGTTCTATTATTTTCTGCTAATTAGAAGAAACTCAGAAGAAAGACCTCCATTAGTCTCAAGTCAGAAACAAGAGTAAAAAAAGTGCATCAATTAAGCACATTCAATAAGCCACCTTTACATCAGTCTGAATGATAATTATCTTAATAATTTTAGTGTTATTTAAATTAGCTTTTTGTATGCGCCATATTTCTACTTAATGTTTAGGTGAGTCAATGAAACAATATAAAAAGTAGTAAACTTCCAGAACAGTCACCACACAGCAAACAGGAAGTCTGTATTTTGAACTAACTCCAGGTTTGATAAATGAATGACCTGTATAGCAAGAGTCCTAAAATAGTTTTGCTTATATGTATTTCAAAATTCTGTATTAAAAAAAAAAAAATTAACTGCAGTTCAAATCTCTACAAATCTGCAAATCTCTACCTTTATCCTAAGCATTTAAGGAAAGACTATTTGAGGTTCCCGACAACATAGCTTACTAACAGTCAAAAAAATGGAGAAGACACCGTAACTAAGCATGCTGTTATTGTCAGACAACAATCACAATGCAAAAAGTTCTGATTCTATTAATTCTACTTTACATTGCAGAAACATATTTAGGAAGATAATGTGTTAGTATAGCCAGGGCTTTAGAGGTGGAAGACAGCTCAATAAGGAAATAAAATATAATTTTACCTAAGAGAAGATTGTACAATAATAAGGTAAAATACTAAGACAAATGTCTGTTTCATTTAGAAAACAAATATCAAAAAGCTTTGGCATGTTTTTTGATAGCACTGATCATCAGCTGCCACTGACTTCTCTACTGTTCATGTTTAGCATGTCTTGGAAAATCCAGCCTTTTTTTCTTGTGACCTATCCTGCAATCACTGCACTTGAATAACTAACTTCTCACTGAACTCTGCTTCACCTGCACTCAGCTGTAGAACCTGAGTTCTGCATATTACAAGTTCTTCAGAACAGAAGGTAAATCCAATTCATTCCCTATATTCTGAAAGGAAAAACATGCATTTGTCTAAGGAGCATTTAAAGACATCACGCAGACTTCACATTGATAAAAACTAGAGAACAAAACTGGTTTGTATTGGATGTTCAGTATGACAAATCTTTTCTATAATAGCCACTGATCATTTACAAGCACTATATAATTTCAAATGAATGTATCAGCCCTGGGTACAATACATTCCTTCTTTAATGTGTCTCCCTTGACACAGCTCTAAGCAGGTATATATTTAAAGACTTATTTTCTTTTTAATAAAATTGAACAGATTAAATATGATGTGCTAATGTGCTACTTCAGGATTTGTGGCAATAAAATGCCAAAGAACAAGCTGCAAGCTGTTACTTAAGATACTCAAAGAATTAATTTTATGCTGGCATATACTGTAATTAGAAATAGCTCTGTGCATCATGATTAAACTAGTAGCTATGGAAACCAAAGCAGACCAGAATAAGTGTAAAAGGAGAATACTGAATAAACCAATCATAAAACTCCTTTAATCTGTTTATTTTTAATCTTTTTCATAATGCAAATTGGAATACTAAGGGTAGATATTACTTTATTTTTCTTAACCTTTGTATGTTTGGAAAGAACAGTATTCTTTCCAAACTGCTGCCTAGTAAAGGTATCAGATTTTGTTTTCACATGAGAACTTCTCAGCCCACACAATCTTAGGTGTTAAAAGCACACAATTTTTAATGACCCATTTTGTATTAAATAATTGTATATATTTATCCCTTTATAAAATGAGAACTCTGTGGTTTCAAGAGCGTAAAATCTCCACTGTGTTCCGTCCCCTTGACAATTCTGATAGCTACCTGCTGAACATATTCCGGTTTAGCAATTTCCTTATGGGTGGGGGGGGAAGGATGGACATATCTCCATGCATTACTCACCCGATGCAATCTCAAATGCTGAATGAGGGGGAAGAATCACTTCCCTTGCTAAGCTGGCTACACTACTGTGGCCACCAAGCATGCAGAGAGCTTTCATCACACATATTTAAATTCTTTTTCACCCTCAGGTCCTTTACTAAAGAGCTGTTTTGTGGCCACTTACCATCTTACACTGTTGCATGGGGTTATGCCAGCCCAGCTGCAGGACTTCATGTCTGTTCTTACTGAATTTCACCAGGTACCTTTTGGTCCACTTCTACAGCTAGTTGAGGTCTCTTTGAATTCTAGCCCCGCATATACCCCAACATACAGACTGCCTGCCCCCCTCACCCAGTTCACTGTCATTCACAAACATAATTAGGTTTCAAGCTGTTCACTTCCGCTCTTTGAGACATAGAGTGCAGCTGCTTTCCCATACATTGAGGTCACCAGTCTATAATGCTGTAAGAAACCATGTCAAAATACTTAAGTCAAGGTAATCATCATTGTTTACCTGTTCTCCCCTTGTCCGCAGAGCCAGCTGTCTCATTACAGAATGTAATCATGTTCGTCAGACATGGTTTGTCCTTGGTAAAGCCACGCTGACTGTTCTCAACCACCTTAATTACCTTCCTGTGCTTGGCAATGGCTTCCAGGAAGATTTATTCCATAATATTCCCAGGAACTGAGAGGAGACTGTCCTGCATACTGTTTCCTGGATATCCTTCTTCTCCCTCTTGAAAATGGGCACATTATTTACCTTTCTCCAGTCACTGGAGACCTCTCATAATGACCACAAGCTTTCAAAAAAGATGGGGAATAGCCCTGTCAGAGTAACAGCAACATTGGATGCCCACCCAGCAGTCTCAGTTTGCTTATGTGGACTCTAACTCAATCTTCCTCTAACATAGCTGGCATTTCCCCCAAACTCTCCCAAAAGGCACAGATGTCTGGAAGGCTGGTGACCGGAGACCCAAATTTAGATTTTCAAATCTTAAAATGGAAAAACATTAGGTATATTAGCTATATTACAGATTCAAAAACTGTACCTGCCTTCACAAAGAGACAATTTACACTACTCTCTGACAATCTTTTGTACATTATCGGGCCATTAATGTAAGAGAATTGTTCAGAAAAAACACTTTTCTTAGAAGATGACCATGGCAGGGTATCTGGTCAAAATAGATGTCCTTCTCTGCGCTGTGGCAAATGATGAATAAACATTTCCGATATGATGTTTAATATCAGTACCTTCAGACAGAATTAAATGGTTTTCCGGTCTGAAAAATCTGACATTGACACAGTCAGAAAAGATTTTGTTGTTGATTGGGATCATGTTTTGAAATGAAAATATCATATAGAACAAACTAAAATCTTTTTTTCCCAACTGCCAAAATAATCAATACAAAAGCAGATAAATTCTTATACTTCCAAGTCTCTTTTCAAGAAAGCACTCTGTCCAAAAATTCAATTTCATTGTTCTCAGTTAAGCACTTTCCTGGGATACTCCTTGTGCTGCCTCCCATCACCAGTGCAAATATTCATAAAACAAAATACGCAGGGCAACACTTTGAAAGATGCAGGTATCTTTTTTCTTTTCTTTTCTTTTCTTCTCTTCTCTTTCTCTTTCTTCTTCTTCTTCTTCTTCTTTTTCTTTTTTCCCGTGCTATTTCTGCCTCTGGTTTTTGCTTCAAAAAGTGTCTCCTACTATTGTATCTCCTTTACTTCATAGGAGCTAACAGCTTTGTATCTCTGTGCTAAAGAACAAAAATCTAGTAGAACCAGCAATTCTGACAGGACCTCATCAACGTTCATCATACCAGCATCACTTAAGTAAGGAAATTATATCTGTCATTACATTCACCTTTAAATTCAAAATCTGTGACCTCCATAGTGACTACATTTAATATTTTTTTCTGCATTTGCAGTCACACCTTTATCAGTAGAGGTAGGTAACCATTCCTTCCCAACTTTGGAAAAAAAGGGTAGCAAAAATAAAACTGGGTTTGCATTTGGTTTTGCAGCTGTATTTTTACAACTGAAAGTGAAGAGAATATAAAAGTCTGTATCTATAAAAACATGCTGATTAGCCATGTCCATTTCTCACAACCTATGCAATTTGTGCACTGAAAGATGAGGAAAAATCTCCAATTAATATCTTTACTAGGCTACTGGAATGATTATGGTTTTAGAAATCAGTTGAAAAAATTTACCTCTCAGAGTACAGGGATGTTGCCAATGAATTTAAGTGGGTTTGGGGAGAAAAGGAAACAAAAAAGTCTTCAGTAAAATTAATTAGTATCCAGGATAAAGAAATCATATCTAGCTAGGATACCTGTGAAATTTTGCCTGTTCTGTTAATAAAAATGAGAAGTCCTAAACACACAAGCCAATAGCTAAATATTCACTATTTTTTCCTACACCAGTATCAGTCCCTTCATTCATTTATGCTATTATCATCCACTCTTTCCCCATGCTAATAATTTCAGTGTTTGCATTAACTTTTTCATACAGCATCAAAGCACATCTGACAATACCCTGACCAGTTTCACTATTAGCAACAGGATTCTCACCAAAAGTCAAAATTACTCAAGAAGATAGCACAAAAAAGGTTTTTTTTTGGCACACTCGAGAGCATTTCTCTTTTCAAAGATGACCAAAATGTTGCATATTTCACAAGCAACATTTTGGAACCAGCCTTCTCCAACATGCTCCCTCCCACTCACTAGTAGCAGTATATTTTATTTTCTTTAACAGAAAATTGTTTACTGCAACTTTGTTGAGCCATTGCCTAGCCACCTCAACATCTGTAGCAAGTGCTGGACTGCTTCATATGCTTAGAAAAACAGAAACAGTCACCTACCAGGACTAAAAAATATTTCTCTTGGCAATAAGCCAGGTGAGTTGGTGTGACGTCACTGGCACCTACTATCAATCATTACTATTTACCTGCAGCAAATCCGGGGCCACAACAGCCAATATCACCAATAAGATTTGTATCACCCTTACCATGGCTTTGCTTTTACTAAGACCAGCTGTATGAGCAAACAAATTACTAAATAAAGGAAAAGTAATATTATATAGGTGGCAATTTAAAAACCAGTGCTCCTATACAGGATTATCATCCTATTTGGAGAGCATGATGGTTGATAATAGGCACATGAACAAATTAATGGAACTATGTTCAAATTAAAAGCACTGCACAAAACACTTTTACGTTTTTAAATTTGTTTCTATGAAATAAATAGAGAGTACATAGTGGCATTTTGCAACTATCAGTGCATGCTGACTGGCAGTGGCACGAACAGATCTACATGAAAGAAATCTGTTCATAAGATTTTCGTTTAAAAAGCAAAAAAATACAATACAAGGAGATGATTGTACTTGAAACTAGAAAAAGCCCAGATATGACATCAGTAACATATTTGCTTTTCCTTCATTACAAGGAAAGGATTTCAGAACAGGAAAAACCATGTACTATTATACATTATTTTCTTTATCAGAGTGGCATTTGAGGGCTCTGACTGATGGACAGAAATTTTACACTCTGTTTCCTTGTGCAGGTATATGAGCTATTCCTCAGTATGATCCCAGACTACAGTTTACAAGCTCCAGCTTGCAACATAGCTTTTCTAAAACAAACTGAAAATCAGCAGTACCTTGATTGGAAAATGAGTTTGTAACATTATAAGCAATACTCACTCATTTATCAAAACTGTATTTTTTCCCAGGTTGATTACCAGGTCACAATCTGCATCACAACCTCATGCTGTACTACAGTTAAAGTCCTCTCCTGGTTTCAGTAGTGATAGGGTTAATTTTCTTTCTAGCAGCTGGTATAGTGCTGTGTTTTGGATTTAGGATGACAACAATGTTGATAACACACTGATGTTTTTAGCTGTTGCCAAGCAGTCAAGGACTTTTCAGCTTCTCATACTGCCCTGCCAACGTGAAGGCTGGGAGCACCCAAGAAGCTGGGAGGGGACACAGCCAGGACAGATGACCCAAACTGGCCAAAGAGATACTCCATACCATACAACATCATGTTCTGTTTATAACTGGAGGGTGGGCTGGGAGGCTTGTCAGATTGGGGTCTTGCAGAGCATTGACTCTGAGTGGTGAAAAGTTGTGCTGTTCATCACTTGTTTTGTATTTATTATTATTATTATTATTATTATTATTATTATTATTATTATTATTTTCTTTGTTTGTTTTGTCCTATTAAACTAGTTTTATCTCAACTCATAAGTTTTTCTTTTCACTTTTCCATTTTCAATGGAGTGAATGACTGTATGGTTGTTTTAGCTTCCTGATGGGTTAAACCACAACCAGTCCCTAGAATAAAAATTCCCTGCATTTCCCTCATATATTTCCCTATCCTTTTATGCCAAACATGATACCACAAAGGCTTTCTAAACCTGTGTCTGTATAAGTGTGCTGACCTGAAGATAAAGGGGGAAAAACAGTACCTCCTCGAGGTTTTCAGAAGGACTGAAACTGAGAATCTGAGGTGCTGAGAAATAAGGGAAGTTGAACAGAAGGATATAAGGCCCTTGATAAGGTCTGCCAAGAGATAATACCCATTTCATAATATCTGGAGTATTTGGATAACCAAGCTGTGCTGTAGGTCAGCAGACACCTTAGCACAGTACTTGAGTTTGCAGACCTGGAAAAACAAGATCTGGATAAAGACCAGCAAAAGCTTTTGAAGAGGGAGCAAAACTACATAGGGAGTCTCCCTTCCATGGCATAGATTCTGCATTGATCCCTCCAGATGCTTTTCCACTCTTGAAATGCAGAAGTTAATACAGAACAACTTGTAAAACCAACCAATGGACAGAACGCATCCTTCAGAATCATTCACAAATCCTTTGTGTTAAGTGGTAGAGCCTTAGAAACTCATATTGGAGCCAAACTGGAAGAAGAGTGAAAGCAATAAGCAGTGAAAGCGATGTGATAAGCTCTTTTTGCTGTCTCTTCCCTTCTCCTTCTTCTCCCTACCCCTGAAAAGTATTATTTGGTTCTCTACCTCTAAGCAGAGATAGATTATGCACATAGTGCCCAGATAATTTGATTTAGTTTCCCTAGTTTCTGAGAAAGGCTATGAGCCAATTCTGTTGGTGTTTTAATAAAAGCCCTTTGAATTTTAACTCAGCCTGTCGCAATTAATGAAGATCTGTCAGAAAGGCTATTTAAAAATGCTTGGGCACAATTTCTTTTCTTCTCAGAGAAGCTGAGAGACAGACTGTTTTTTTCCCAGGTGCAGTTCCATAAAACAAGGTCAGCCAACACAGTGCTTGTACTTTTTATGTGCCTTCCTGGTGCTTGTTTTACATTGCCCTTACTTAACCTAGCACTAGCTTCATATACATTGGCTTCAATAGAAACTGCGCTCCTCCATGAACCAAATCCACTCTAATCAAGCAGAAAAAAGTGGCTAGTTTTATGATGGGACAGTTACTTGAATCAAGATCAACAATTTTGACTTCAAGAAATTCCTGTCTAAGATTAGGAACTGCATTGCTTCTGTGTCGTCTCCCATGACGTGCTCTCTATCAGACCTCATCTTATCCTCCAGTTCTCCATCTGCAGGCAGGCAGATGCACCCACATTCAGCATGTCCTTCTGGGAGAAAAACAGGATCAACCTGGCTTCACTCTCCCCCTCAAAGAAAAGGGATTTCCACTCGCTTTAAAAACAGATGATGTAGTCATTGCTGCTTTTTATAGAACAGAAGTAACTACCACAGGCTACTGGAAAGGGAAAGACATAACTAAATACAGCAAAGAAAAAGCAGGATGCTAAGAGCCAAAATTATTCCAGATCATGTTCTCACTTTCATTCTGTTCCGCTGTTTTTAAATGGTCTCTAGTTAAAAATTGTGTCCTGCTCTTCATGAATTCTCAGCAAAGAACAATTACAACCAACAGGAGACAGAAAGTTTTAAAAAGCAGTTTCCAAACGCGTTTCCAAACGCAAACCAAGAGCACCCTCCCGAGCGCCGGCGGCGGCCCGCGGCAGCACACCGCCCCCTGCTGGGGCCGCGCCCGCCCGGCGCTGCGGGGCGGGACACAGGGCGTGGGGGACCGGCGGTCTGAACAGCACGGGACGTGAGTCTGCGTTTATAAGCGCTTTAAATATGACGTCAGCTGTTGCAGAGCAAATATAGGGGTCTTGTTTTAATAATGAGTGGCTCCGAAGAGCAACTCATTTTTTGACAGCTCTTGTTGTAAAAGAGGAGCTTGCCACAAACCCGTTGTCCACGCTTCTTTGCTGTTCTGCAGGACACCAAAACAAGCGGTGTCCCAGGGCAGGGCTCCCCAGGCAGCACTCTGAGGTCACTTAATCCATGGATGAGTCTCAAAACCTTGGCGGGACAGACAGCAGATAAGAGTATTTGCTACATTCCCACGTTTGCAGGGATGGCTTTTGACCTGAGCTTTGCACAGTGGTCACGGCATAGAAGCAGCTCCTGTCTACTAACTAAATATTTCAACAGGTTTTCACCCTGCTCTTTTTTTGTACAGCTTTGAAATAGCTGCTCTGATAAATTTTGTTATTATTCATTTTCATGCTACAGAACATTACAAGATTGTAAAGAAATCCTTAAAGAAACACTCTCCATTGGAGTCCACTCACCTTACTCAGCAGTGCCAAATAGGAGATGTCCCTAGCATACACTGCAATCCAAATGTAAATTACCTCTATCTTGTGCAATAAATAAACAAGCCTGAATGAGGTACAGAGTTAAGAGTGCAGTCAGAAATACTGTAACTCTTCTGTGTTTTACTGGACCAATTGGTCAGAAAAACACAGCATCCTGCCATAAAGGTAACATGAGCAGCTTGCCAAAAAAAAAAAAAAAGGCAGAAAACAAACAAGCAAATAAAGCCTCCAAAATCTGCAAACACCAAGTCAAAGGCAATCCTCAAGATTCCCCAAATACTCCTGAAAAAGCACATCTCCATCCACAAAGCCAATCCTGATGCTGGCTACATTTCTCTGTAGTGTTGAATGAAACCATCAGCCTCAACAAGCAAAGCTTGTAAGGTCGGGAGATGGGGTCTTTCAGCAACAAGGCAAAAGCTGTGAGCCTGTTACTAGAGACGAGTGTTCTGAAAGGTGGATGGTTTGCAGTCAGAGAGGAAAACTCACTTGGCTTTTTCCAGAACTACAGGTAAAAATAGCACAGAATAAGAAAGGAAAGAAAAAAGGCGGCGGGGGGCAGGGGGGCTCAAAGAAAGAAAGATATTAAAAAAAAAAAAAAAGAAAGAAAAAGCAAGGAATCAAAAAATATCCTTAACTACTTCAAGAGAAATAGGAAAATTAGAATGTTTGCCTCTTAAGCTTCAGTTATGCAGCAAAGGGGACATTATAATGAACCCAGAGTTGGTAAATCATCTGATACAGAATAAATACTAGATTTGGCTTCTGTCAAAAGTAATGGAGTATCCGCTGACACTGGATTATGAAATGTTCAACATTATGAAAGGTAAAATTAGTTATTTTGTTGAAGAGTACATTACTCATTTCGGCAAGTCAAGCACATATATGTCATTATTTAACAAGTGTAGCAGACCAAAAAATTTTTATGACCATTTTTCAATGTTGCATTATATTTTATGACTCATCAGCAATTGATTAAAAAAGAAATTCTGTTGTTGCCTTTCAGATTCTTTTCTTGTATTTACACAAATACATTTTCTTGCTTATAAATTCCAGAATGTAGGCAGTTCACCATGATTTTTTAAACACTTCAATAATCTGAGCAAGAGCCAGCCACAGAATATAAAACACTTCTTCAGAGCTATTAGACTGCCAAGTGTAAGGATTAACAATCTATATACTATTGGCTATAGAAATCTACTCTTATCCTTCATCTGAAACACATAAGTTTTCTAATTGCTCATAAAAGCAAATTTCCATTGTGACACTGACATATTTAAGATGGTAAAGAATGTGAAGAATTAGCATTCACCAGCAGATTAAATTATTAACTAGAATCAATATTCCAAAAATTGATCAGCTCCCCCAAAAATGTGTCATGAGCCAGCACAAAATTAGTATTTTAAAATTTAATTTAACTAAATGGCAGCAATAGGTAGGTGTTATTCTTTAAACATTCCAAGTAAGCTATCAAGATTTTACAATACAAATTCCACTAGTGGAAAAACAAGACTGTGTTTCCATAGGAAACTAGTTTATTTTAAGGGGCTATTTTCCTGTCAGGTATGTTCAATTTCATGCATTTCAGCAAAAACAGATGCTTACTTTTGTTAGTGCAGAATATGATTAAAAACTTTTATGTTATACAGTGGGGCATCTAGTTGCAAGGCATCTGATGAGAAATCACACTGCCCAAGATCACTTCTTCAATTAACCCCATTGACAGATGACAATATGAAAGCCCAAGAACAAAACAAATTGAACAGTTTTCTGGGCCCCAGTCAAATTCTTAATGCTACCAAAGAATTTTTAACTACCATAGTTATACATTAGCAACTGCTGGCTCTGAAACATTGATAGACAGCAGCATCTGACGCTAGTAGGATTTCTAGTGTAGTTATTATAAATTAGCATATTGATAATTTTAATAAATTATGGAAGAATGTACTTTCCAAAGATAATAAGTGTGTATTAACTCTAAACCTCACTGTTAAAGTGATTAAATGAAGCTTAATAATTGTGCACATATTCTCAAAGTATTCAACTGTTTTGGTTCTATTAATTTCCAAAAGGGGTTAGACCAGCATGAATATCCACAGGTCTATAGTTAGGACAATCACATCTGCAGCTTTCCCAGGGCAAAAGGTACAAAGATTATTTCTCCCTGTTCCAATTAAGAGACTAAGTTAATAGCAAACCAGTGGAATTCTTTCCCTCCCACCCCCCTATTTTGTGTAGAATCTATCTCTATATTTTGAAACTTTCACATCGTCTGAGGTTTGGTTTTCCAAGTCATTAAGATAAATTTAGTTTATGTTTTATTTTCTAATTTGGTCATTCTTCCTGGCAAAGTAATTTTACTTGAAGTTAAAAGTATTAGAAATGATTACTCAAAAAGCGAAATACATATGCTGAAGTTACAAATTACAAGCGAAATAAGCAGTTCAATAGTCAAAAGGCGTAAAATGAAAACTCATGCTTCATGAATGAAGAATCACATGTAGACTGAAAGAAATTCACATAATGTTAAATCCATGAACTAATCAAGATCTAATGCCAACTAATTTTAATTTTTAAAATATTTTTAAAACTCTCAGACTAGCCCAGTAATACATGAACTGTCATTTTCACTTGTACAAATGAATGAATAAGATTGAGGTTGTAGATATGATTAGGGAGAGACAGGATACATCAGTTCTATAATAAATTGATTTTTGTTTCCACATTTAAATAAAATATTTCAGATGAAAGTAACACTTCACTGCAAAACCACAGAGCTCTAGAAGCAGACGTGTTCTTTCTTCTCTTCCAAAAGTTTTACATAAAAGAAGGAAGCCAGGCTTCCTATGCTTTTTAAGGTTTCATATTTTTATAAGAGCTAATCAGAAGTTAAAAGATCATCTTTAACATGATGATTAATGTGTCAATCTGAACTGTCATCATGTATTTCTCTCTTGCTTTTTACTTAAGTAATTTAGAATCACACTCCTCAGTAGAAAGAAAAAACCCTAAAAACCCTAAAAAAACACAAGAACTTATGATGACTATGTAAAGGAAATTTATAGCTATATAATGCTCAAAATCAAACAATTAGTAATTCCTCTAGGTTTGCCATACACCAACCTAGGATATGGCTTATATACAACTGAAAACATTCAAAAAATAGTACATATACAGTAATTAGCTTCTGTCAAACAAGTTCTAAACAAATTTTGCCTTTTCCTTCCTCTGCTTTGGTTAAGATATAAAAAATTACATGACAGATCAAAACAGTGATACCACCAGGCATATTTGTCTATATTACTATAAATGTAAGCCACTGCAGCAGTTCTCAAAAGTAGAGTTCATTAATTAGAATTCAAGAATGGACAGTTGTTTCCAATGTTTTTTGAGTCGAAATGGTACAATGCATCTATCACAGTAGTTCTGCTATACTTTCCTAACAGTATGTTTGATATTTCAGTAAATTCCGAATAATGACAATGCCTTCAAAACAGACCTTATCTCTCTCTTTTAAGTATGTCCAAGCAAAATCTTGCCTCCCTTGAAATCAATGACAAAACTTTCGCTTGATATAATGAAAGGCAGGATTCATTGCCCCTGGATCTTACTACTACAAAGTTCTCTAAAAGGCAGTTTTTTTAAATGCATTACTTCTATAAAAATAATTACAGTACTCTTTATTTTATGTAGATGCCATAATTTTCCAAATTTGAAAACTAGATCTCAGTTCTGGAATTTGGTCCAATTCCAGTTACATCCACTATGTTGCTTTCCTGAAACCCACTGATTTAGTCTCCAGAGATGAGTAAGCAAGCACAAAAAAATTATACCTGCACAAAAGCACCTGACAAGAAACACGATATCCTATTTTATTCAATGAAAACCGAAGGGTTTGAGTGGCACCAAGGCGGGGGCAGGGAAGAAGATGGAAAGAAATGTGAATTAAGTGGAATTGTTCTTTAATATTCCATTCCCTGTATATGAAGGATTAATACTCATCTTACTACAGACAACAAGAGTGTGTGAACTCCAACTTTTTTTAATTCTTCAAGAGAACTGTCACAGCCTGACATCATGTTACTAAGTTACCATCCCTTACTTAAAATCTGTCAGCCTTTAACTTGTAGTCAGGAGATAACAATAGGAGAAGAAAGGTCAAAAAAAGGCAAGTAAGAGAACTCCTGCCAAGGAGAGGCTACAATAACGTAGATTTAAACACTGGGAAAAGCACAGTAAAGGAAGAGGGCTAGAAGCAAATAATTAGCTATGCACCTGGTCCCTGACAGGCTACTGCATCTGGACCCAGCCGTGGCTGAGCATGACAGAAAGGCTTTCCTAGCCAAAAGGGTGATTTTGGTCTTTGTGTCTCGAAGCTGGGCCTTAGCAGTGCTGCAACATCTGACCACTGGAGGCAGGGACCGATGGGCACCCTGTGCAAGCATGTTTCTCACTTCCTGATAGTAAGACACATGCAGGTTCAGCCTTTACAAATACCCATACAGAAACACTCAGCAACTGCCTTGCATAAGTGAGTCCACATTAAAAGGAAGATTTCAAACACACATAGGTGCCTCTGCAGCATTTTTGGTAATGGCCAGACCTTTTCTCCTGAGCCTGACACGAGTTTGGAGCGAACACCATCCCACTCCTATGCCAGCCACGGCCTCGCACAGCACCCTGAAGGGAGACATGATGATGGTCTGTAAGGGCACAGCCAGCCCTGCTCCTGCCTGCCACAGAAGAGGCTTTGCCCTTGGAGGCATGTGGAAGAGTTTGTCCCCCAGTGGTTCCCTCATCATGATTTCTCTCTCCCCTCCAGGCGTTTACACCACTGCTGGGACTCGCTCCACCTCACGGAGCACCACTACACATCATCCTGGCCTGTGGCATCTTGTCCTTCCCCATGGCATCTCAAGCCATGTTTTCTTGCAATCCCAGGTTGCAGTTACCAAAATTCATTGTGTTAAGAGTTTGCAGCATGAGTAAGGATAAATTTAAACCAATACAAAATAGTCACGGTAGACGTGACAATATAATCTTCCTTTGACCAGCAAAGAGTTACTGAAAATTAGTAGAAAAGTTGTCTGTCATTAAAGACCTGAAATTACTTCTGGTTTCTGCAATTATCTAAAACAAACAAAGAAAAATTGAATGCCTATTTATTATAAAACATAAGCAACTCATAACTTCTGACTCACACAAATGGTTCTATGATTTCTTTATCTATTACTTCAAATTAGTGCCAAGATATTCAGAACAAAAGAAAGAAACCTAGTTCACAGGACTTAATTTAATGCTAAATGTAAGATGAGAATAATTACTTCAAGTTTAATTAGAAATGTATGAGATAAACCGTTTGAGAGAAAAATATGATTGCTACCTGTGAAATAAGAGGTGTTTTTAGTGGGATTGAATAGGACAGTTAATACCCATCTTTCTTTCGCCTTATCTCTCTGAAGAAGAATATGGAGGAGAGGAAGGAAACAAGCAAGAAGGAGAATACAATGTACTTTTAATTCAATAGGTCCATTGAGTACATGTTTTTTAACATCCAGGAGAGTCAGAAATGTTAGTTCTTGGGTTTATCATCAGATATGAGTGACTGCTATATGATCCAAGCACATAACCTGACATTAGTATGCACTGCTTTTAACGAAAAGACTTGTATGTACTGTTTGCAGGAGCTCATTCCTATACAGATGTGTAAGAGCATAATGCTCTCAGGGAATCTCTATTCCAGTCTGTTAAATTTATCTATTCTGGTCTATAATAAAAGGAATAACACATCATTACATTTGCCAGCTCCTTGCTTTTTCCATCTTGAAGGAATTCTGCCAAGCCAGCTGGAGCTGTACAATACCTGGAGAAGGGAATAAAATCAGCATGAACACTTTTTTGATTCTAAAATATTTGTTTTAACTAGCATAAATACGCCTCTAATGTTACTTTTTCATGGTAAGCTAGAAATCCCACAAATATTTCTGGAAAAAAAAAAATCAGAAAACGAGGTATTTTGCACCAAGAGATGCTGGTCCATTACGAAACCAACAAGAAAGGCACTCAGACTCTGTAATGTATCATTTGAAATGCTATTTATTAGAGATAACACTATAAAGAAAGAGAGAATAGTACAGATAATTTTACCTCCTTTTAGATGCAAGGAGCCCTAAGCTGTGTAGTAGATCGAGTGGGCCTCTGATCAGCATACAGCACAACCCTGCCTGTAGAAAGGGTTACCACATGTTAATTATTTGAGCTACTATAAGATTTTCTTACAAGAAAACAACTCTATTCATAATTTCTACTGTTATACAGGAAGGATATTCACAGGAACTTCTTGCTGCACTTTTAGAAAAAAAGGCAAGGCCAGGCAGGTGGGGCCATCACCAATACCAAGTGGGAGCAGCCCACATGCTCCTCTGCTACGAGCTGAATTTGTCCCATAGCCATGGGACACACAGAGCACAGCACAGGCCTGTGGTTGTGATGCATGTCCCTGACAGCTGGGCAAGATGTGCAGCACAGCACTGGCCTGCGCTTTCTCAGGTTCAGTGTTGCATGGGCCAGTAGCTTTGTGATACACAATGGTCTTACAGTCAGGATCACTGCAGGATGGTGGCATTAACTAAGCTAAATTTCTGCCACTAGTAAATATCTGGGGAAGGATTCAGATGGCTTAAATTTATGTATCTAAAATTCCTGTTATAGTCAATAATGATCTAATTGATACAGACAGCAGATCCCAGAAAACGGTTCATTTTACCTTAAACACCCAGTCTCTAGTAAACCCAAGTGCTCTGTGAGAGACTGTGAAAGATCTTGCGGGGCTCCTGTGAGAGATTAATGGTAATGGCACTTTACATGCCTACTGGTCCAGTGCTTCAATATAAGTGCCCCAGTCTCAATGTGAATCTTGTCCCAATACTGGATATTGTAACTAGTCTGCCAGTTTGGAGTAGTGAGCATCCCACATTGCTAAAAAAGCTGCTTTTTGAAAACTACTGGCAATTATCAGCCAGGAAGACTCTGTCACCTTGCACTTTATCAGGTCCCGCAGAACCTGTGTTCAAAATGTACCCCATACAAGTCACTAAGGGCAAGTGGGACTTTCAGATTTGGTCTGATCTCTTTTGCTAATGATGGACTCTGTGATAGAATTTCTATTTCCCAAAATTAATTTGAGACAATCCTAATGCTGTAACTACCAACGGACAACATCAACAGCATTGCCAAGGTGGCAGCTCCTTCACTTAAAATAGCTTATTAAAAGCTATTAATTTTAGCCACAGCAGAGACTGTATGTATCTAATAAAACAACTGAATGAACTAAGTGTAATGAATAAAACTTCTTTCAAGTCTTTCTTCTTTTGACACCTTTCAGTAAGCACTTCTCAGCAAGAATGGAGAAAAATAATCATCAGCCAGAGTCCTACAGGAAATCCTTTGCTAAATGTAATTTGACAGTTAACACGAAGTAAAAAAGCATATGATGTCTGCCAGGCAGCAGGCTAATAGTATTATAGAATCATTAGTGGAAAAAAACATTCTTACTGAGAAATTAAAATAAAATAATATTTGCTAACTCCCACCAGAGGTCAGTCACATCCTAAGAATAAAATGAGAGTTACCAAAATTCTAAGTACCCAATGATTCTAGATATGATGGAAATTGACCCAATTTAAAGTTCTACTTTTACATGTTTGATTGTATTATTCATAGTTGGGACAAATTTATCCTGCTTTAATAACATGAGTGAAGAAGAAAATACATAGCTCTGGTAAGAAAAAGAAACAACTAGCTGAATAAACTTCAGTTTAGCTTTCAGCAACTGAGGAAGGACAATAAATGATTCTGTAAAAAACAAAGGCACTAGTAACTATAACTAATGCTCTAGGTAAGAATGTGTATGATGGACGTAGGTGGCAATAAGCTGGCACGTTTAACCATGATACTCAGATTTCTTGAGCTGAAAGTCACAGAGAAGTTAGAAGTAGGATGTGTTCTTAGTAGTGTGGTAGAGCTAGACACCTTGTGCAAAGTTATTATGTATGCCTAGATTAATCAAGACTCCTAGTAGTTAGTAAAAATTGTGTTACTTTTCTGAAAAACTAAAATAAAACACAACAGATTGCAGTGCTAAATATAATCTCAGAATCCAGAGAAAATTACAACTTCATGTACTCAAATGTGAGTAGTCCTATTTAAATACAGTTTTCTATCCTTAACATGTGAAAGGGTATTAAAACATTTTTCTGTTATACATATTCAACTTTATTTTTTCCTACTCAGCCCTTCTTACACCACATCTGTAATACTGCATCCAGTTTTAGGCCCCCAACACAAGAAAGGCGTCAACAAAATGGAGTAAGTTCAGCAGAGGACCACCAAGACAAAGCCATGGGCAACCTGGTCTGACCTCATAGCTCACTCTGCTTTGAACAGGAGGTTTGACTAGATTGTCTGAGAAGGCTCCTTCAAACCTGAGTCATCCCCTTGTACTATCTTATGATCTTATGAACCTGTCCTAATACACACAAACCGTCTCTTTTCCAGGAATAATCTTTAGGCAGTTCCAGTCGCCCTATCTCAAAGATTGAAGTAGAACTGGAAAGATAAAGACAACAAGGATGGTCATTTGAATTTATAGATTAGGTCTTATCTAAGAGACAAAATAGGCTAGATCTCTTCAACCTGTCAAGTGGATGGCTGAAAACAGGTATGAAAGCATGAATGCCACACAGAAATGTAATAGAAAATGATTATTTGCTACCTGTCATTAAAAAGGCAGCACATGGATGGATGTTTTAAAAGTAACAAATGCAGATGCTTTTCTGCAGGACTTTAAAAATAGAACTCAATGTGGTGGGATGTTTTGAAGATCAAAAATTTAAGGGGATAGATAAATGTGGGGGGTACATATCCATGATCTGAAAGCAACATTTAGGACAAGAATCTCATAGTTTAAAATTCGCAAAAGATATATTATCAAGAGGGAAATAATACATTTCTTTTTCTTTATATTCTTTGCACCTACTTCCACTAGAAGCTTTTGCTGGAGATGGAATATAGTGCTTGTGGGACCTTTTGTATGACCAAGTCCCTAATTCATGATTGTCAAAAGGCATAAAGTAAAGAGAGAAAGGCTGTATGTCTTTGTTCTTTACTGTCTCTGCACCTACTTCTTGTACTGACTGTTGTTGGATATGGAATATACTGCTTGGGACTTCTGGTATGACCAAGTATGATTGTTATGGTCTTCAAGAAGATCATATAGGTTAGAACTTAGCATAAGCTTCTACGGAAGGAAGCAAATACAGCAAAAATTTTCACTGGTAGGTAGTGTGTGTTGGAGATGTACACTTTCTGCCCAGGAAATCATATACAAAGTGATACCCTGTCTACCTCTTTCTAGTACCTTATGCTAAAGAAGAATCTATTGGCAAGGTCAGGAATTACGTTGTAGGACAGATCTCCCCAAGCAATAGATTCTTTTTGCCCAGAGAACAGAGTAAGATGACATTTTTTATTATTATTTGAGCATGCATAAATACCAGCTAGAGGGCTGAGTAAGCTTTAATGAAGGAAACCAAGAACTATCTTTGGAGTTGTATTTCCACAATTCATAGGCTACCTCCCCATTATTTTCATTGCATTGACACAAACACACTGATGGAGATGTAGCGAATTGTATCAGGAAATTGTTCTGTCTGAAAATAATTCAAGGAAAAACAGATGTTTGGTAAACAAGTTCCACTGCAGGTCACCAACCAGCTGCACAAACAATTGCAGGATGGAAAAAGTAGAAGAGAAAAACAAGCAGATGTTGCCCAATAAATTTCTGGGGATTAAAAGCCCAGGTATGTACCTGATGACTCCAGGGTGGTGGAGCTGGACCAGTGGAATGCATTTTGTGACTCGTATTTGACGGGATTAGTCAGTGTGTAACACAATAGTCTGCAGTTCTTTTCAGTCCCTCAGCACGGAGCAATGGTCTCTACAAACGAGGCGCAGCTATAGCTAAAAGGCTCAAAATTAATGTAATCTTAACATGCTCAGTTTAACAACAGCGTCGTCCAGGGGTGTGAGGCCAGCACTCCCCAGAGATCCTCGGAGCGGGTGCAATCTGCCCGTCCCTCCTGACACTGGTTTCTGATCCCCTCACGGTAAGGGGAAAGGCGGCTTGCTAGCTCTGGAAAACCTCCCCTCAACTACTGATCCGGTCGAAACCCGCACGAAAGAGCGGAGCTGGGGCCGGGGTTCGCCCCCTCGGTGTCTCCCAGCTCACGCTGATGCGGCCGTTAACGGCTGAGGCGCGAGCCGCCGCCGGGCTCTCCCCGGGCCGCGGCTCCCCAGGGGGCCCTCAGGTGGGGCTCGCCCCGCCCGCCCCGTTGCTAAGTAACGCGGTCGCCTCTTCCGCCCGGCGGCGGCCGGCGTCCCCCTCCAATGAGCGCGCGGCGGGGGCGGGCCCGCCAGGTTGCCCGGGAGACGGGGTTGGTTTCCCCCTGCGCGGCGGCGGTGGCGGACGTGCTGTTGGCGCTGCGGGAGGACAGGTGAGGGCTGGCGGCCGCCACCGGGGAGTGGGCCCCGAGCTTGGCAGCGCGGCCGGGCGGGAGGCGTGCGGTACGGCGTTTCTTGCCCTGCCGTGTGGCGGGCGGGCGGGGAGGGGCGGCCCGGCCCGGCCCGGCCCGGGCGGTGGAGTTCGGTGCGGGCGCGGTTGTCCCGCGGGCGGTGGTTCTGTGGTGCTCTGCCGGGCCGCGCCCAGCTGCGGCCTGGGGACGGAGCTGCCCTGGGGAGCCTTCGGGGCTTCGGGCGCTTCTCTGAAGTACCCAGGAGTGGGCTTGACGGTATTGTTGGGTTTGGCGTTGGTTTTGGGACTTTTCTACTATACGCGTATCTCTGCGCAGACGTGCCTGTGCGGAAACATAAACTTAAAACCGAGTAAACGCGGAGGCAGCGATCTCTGGAAGAAGCAAACTGTGTGGAAAACGCCTGCCCTCCGTAGGGAGGGAGAGCTTTGGGCTTGTTTATACTTCAAATGGTTTTCCCAGCTGGGACAAGTGTAGGAGAGGGAAGCAAAAACAAGCTTAGAAAACCTAAAAAAAATTATTCAAGTACAAAAGCAAACTACTGATTAAGCAAACAAAGCTTATGAAAACAAATTTAAGACAGTAGATTCCACAAATGAGGAAGTAAGTATTTAAAAGTTTTTTTTTCTGTTAAACTAATTCTCTGATATCCTAAGAGATTTTGCTTTACATAGAAATGGTCGCACGACAATTTGAGAAACTGGCATGGCATGCAATCAAAGTCCACTTGAGATCTTTACCTGGAATACTGTAGAAAAATACATAATCCTGGATTTTAAATTTGATGAAGACCATAGCGTTCTTAATAATTGGCTTAACCACTGCATTATATAGAACATAAATACTTGGAAATCTCCCTTTCAAGCCTAAAAACTGGTTGTTTCAAGAATATCTTTCTGATGGCCATGCAGTCTGTCTTTCAAAATCATTGTGGGCTAGGGAGTTTGTTGTGTCTTTTTCTAACTAATTCAAGAGTTTAAGTCCCTTCTATGGTAGGAGTGTAGAGCTTTCTGGTTCTATGCCTCACTTAAAAAATTTGTCATGACATGATGCAGTTTCCTGCTATTCGTAAGAGCATTTAGGGGGAAAAATTCTGATGATAAACACAAATAGTAAACAATCAGATGTTCTTCAAACTTTAGCAAAGTATTATTTTGCTTGTTATTCATGGTAAGGCATACTTCCCATTGTTTTAAACTAAGTTCAAGTTGCTAACCTTTGCACTTCCTAATTTTTTTGTAGTCCTAAAATAGGGGAAATTCACTTAGGTTGTGCCAGTTGCAAATAAAATCTTTCGTGATTAAAGGTACAACTGTGTCAGTTACTTCTATCTTTTAAGTTTTCTCCTGGAGAACAACTGCCTTGCACAAATCAGTCAAGCTAACTTTGTGTTACCGTTATTTATGTTTTGCATAGCGGAACTGTTCAAAAGCTTACGTTAAGACTCTAGTCATCTTTGGCTAATTGTTGTAACCCATGTGGAGACATGGTGATCTAAAGAACTTGCAAAGGTAATATGGAGTATGTATGGAGTAATACAGATAACATGAACATTTTAAAATATCTTGGGAGTATTGTTTTACTTAGTGATTTTTTTTTTTTTGGTAACTTATTATCTATTCTCCTGTCAAGGTGTCTACAGTCTTCTTCCAGAAGTGTCATTCTGTGTGTTCTGTTACACCAAATCTTGGATTTGTGGAGTAGCTCTCACATTTTAAAGGACCAATAACACAATGATAAACTTGTAATTTGGTCATCTGCCATGAGGAATGTTTCCACATAGCAAGAGCAACATAGGAAAGTCCTCACTGAGTTTGACTAATGGTCTGTTTAACTCAGTGGGCCAGTATTTTATTTCTAACAGTGGTAATAGGAGATGATAACGTAGGGAAAGCATTATTTCCTCTTCCTGCAGTCTGTGAGTCAGAGGTGATGTGGACAGTAAGAGTTACCTCAGCAAACCCTGGTGAAGATACCATGTAGCTTTGTGTTGGGTTTGTATGGCAAGGTTTTGGTCGCGAGGGGGCTACAGGGGTGGCTTCTGTGAGAAGCTGCTAGAAGCTTCCCCTGTGTCTGATAGAGCCAATGCCAGCCGGCTCCAAGATGGACCCGCTGCTGGCCAAGGCCAAGCCAATCAGCCCCTCTGTGATAACATAGTTAAGAAGGAAAAAAAAAAAACAAACCAAAAACCAATTAGAGCTTTTGCAGCCAGAGAGAGGAGTGAGAAGATGTAAGAAACTCTGCAGACACCAAGGTCAGTGCAGGAGGAGTGGCAGGAGGTGGGTGCTCCAGGCGCTGGAGCAGAGATCCCCCTGCAGCCCATGGTGAAGACCATGGAGAAGCAGGCTGTCCCCCTGCAGCCTATGGAGGAAAGAGGAGGGGGTGTAGAGATTCCACCTGCAGCCCGTGGAGGACCCCATGCCAGAGCAAGTGGAGGCACCTGAAGGAGACTGTGGTTCTGTGGGAAGCCCCCACNGGAGGGAGGTGTTTTAAGATTTGATTTTATTTCTCGTTCCTCTACTCTGTTCTGTTTGGGAATAAATTAGATGAATTTCCTCTCTCTAAGTTCAGTCTGTTTTGCTAATAAATGAGTGATCTCTCCCTGTCCTTATCTTGACCCACAAAGCTTTTCGTTATACTTTTTCTCCCCTGTCTAATGAACGAGGGGAGTGATAGAGAGGCTTTGTGGACACCTGGCCCCCACCAAGGGTCAACCCACCACAAACTTGCATATTTTGTTATATAGGGCAAAAGATACACAGCACAATAAGAGAAGTAAACTTCAATATAACATTTGAATTATAGCAACTGGCAATGAGAACTGAGAATTCACCTGTAGGGTATAAGCAATTTGGTGACATAATGTTGTACAGGCTAGCAAATATTTACGGTAGCAGCTGAGCTGTATTCTGGACACTGGAGAAGGACAGAAACTTTGTATGGTATTCTTTTCCCCATTTGAGTCCTATAATAAGTACACCTTGGTTGAATCCATTGGGGCCATTTCTTTCTTATCCTGCTCTAGCACAAGTTGGAGAATTTGGTTTTGCTGTTACAAGTGAGGTTCGCTACATTAGCAGTTAAGGCTTGTACAGTTTTGCTGACTTTTTTTACGTTCTTAACAATATCATATAGTAGCTCTCAAGACTGTCTTGTCATGAAATGTGGGAACTCATCTCTTCCAGGTCTTTCTGTCACTTGAAGGTGTTATCATTTGTGGTGATGACATTGACTGCACCGTCATCTCTGCTAAGGCTTTTCCTTAGACTTTTCACTTGGGCTACATTGTCCAGTTTTATGTGGGAAGTTGTGTGTAACCACACAATTTGATAATTGCTAATTTCTAAAATCATCAGTAATGAATTTTTCTATTCAGTATATAATTTACTATTTAATGATGGGAGACCCCCAGCTCTTGGAATCAGTTGTTGAAGTGGAAAAAGAATGTCATTTGGGGGGAGGGAGGCTGGTATTATAGGTCTTATATTGGTGAAGTTAATACTGCCTTTTTCCCTGCTTAATGATTCTCTTTCTTAATGCTTCTACTGACTAGAAATTCAGTTCAGGTATGGGAACTTTCATCTGCTTTCCAGCCTATATGGCCGATTTGAACCCAGCTGCTTAGCCTGTAATTGTATCTTGATTTAAATAGCACTTCTGTATCTCTAGTAATTACCACCTCCTTCCTTCCTTTTTTTAAAACACTATATCTAAAAAAATTAAATCCGTCTTTCTTGAATTTGCTAACCAAATGTAGTGCATGAGTACCTAAATGGTGTTCAGCTTCCTTCTGTGATGAAAATAGCTTTCCTAACACATTGTACATCTCTTCTTTTCATGGTTGCATCCTGTTCATAGCTCATACTTTTCCTATGTTTTATCACATCCAATATTTGACTGATTTTGTAAGGTTTTTTTTCCCCTCTCCTCTTGTACTATAGTTTTCACTAAATTTCATGGTCTGTTGAAACCAATCATTGTCTACTTGCAGGTTTTTTCTTTGAGGGGGATAGAGTTTATGCCATCCCTTCAATTTATATGTTTTGAGATATCCTATTTTGTTTCTGTCTTGGATATAATTGTTTGCATTTACCTGTGTGTACTGGGTTTGGCTGGGATAGAGTTAGTTTTCTTCACAGTAGCAAGTACAGGGCTATGTTTTGGATTTGTGCTGAAAACAGTGTTGCTAACACAGGGATGTTTTTGTTACCGCTGAGCAGTGCTTACACAGAGCCAAGGCCTTTGCTGCTTCTCACCCCACCAGTGAGTAGGCTGCGGGTGCACAGGAAGCTGGGAGGGGACACACCTGGGACAGCTGACCCCAACTGACAAAAGAGATATTCTATAGCATACGATGTTATGTTTGAGCTTATAAGAGGCTTGGGAAAGAGGAAAGGGAGACATGGATGTTCAGAGTGATGGTGTTTGTCTTCCCAAGTCACTGTTACGTGTGATGGAGCCCTGCTTTCCTGGGGATGGCTGAGCACCTGCCTGCCCAGGGGAAGTGGTGAATGAATTCCCTGTTTTGCTTTGCTTGTGCATGCAGCTTTTAGTTTACCTATTAAACTGTCTTTATCCCAACCCATGAGTTTTCTTTTTAACCCTTCTGATTCTCTCCCATATGCCACTGGGGGGCGGGAGGGGGTGGAGCAAGCAAGTGGCTGGGTGGTGCTTAGCTGCCTGTTGGGATTAAACCACAACATTGCACCATTAGACAACCTGCTTTTGCATGTTACTTAGTCGCCTGTTTCTTAATGAGACATAAATTGCCTAGTTTATTGATAGTCTGAATGCTAATCTCTTTGGTTTTGCCCTTCTATGTTCTCTTTTCAACCTGGTTGAAGAATCATTTTGAGTTCTTATGCCAGAGTTGTGTTGGTTTGTTGTTTTTTTTTTTTCCATCTAGGCAAATCAAGGTCTAAAAGCACTGATTACTGCTACTATTTTTATTGTCATAAGTTCCTTTTCAGATCATTACCTATTGTCTGAAAATACCTGTAGTGGGAGATTGATAATGATGGAATGAAAGGGAGGGCACATTTCAGTTCCTGAATATCAATTTCATACATAAGTTTAAATGCCAGGAAAGAGAAATTAAGACTTCGTTGGTTTGTTGAGGTTAGTGTTGAGAAGAGTTCTGTAATAACTTGTTACTAACCTACAGCACATTTTTTTTTATTTTTTTTTTTATATTTAACCTGCTGGCTCTGAACATGCTTATAGTTGTATCTGGTTCAGATTTCCAATTTCCAGAGAATGGTGGGCTTACTTGTTGCAGTTAGAGGTTTCTTTTTTTTTTTTTTTTTTTTTGGAGGTGATTGTGCTGTATGCCTTTTTCAGGGTTCTTTTTGCTTTTGTGGTTATTAAAGCCCAAGTGGCCCCTGAAGTGTCTGAACAGAAATGTTAAATTGACTGCTCTGTAAAAATTCTTAGGGTGAAAAATCTCCATGTTTTAGAACATTATCTTGGAGACAAACTTTTCAAGAGTTGATTTGTTTTTCCAATAAAATCAAGTCAATCTTGCCTGTGTCCAGCTTTATCTAGTTTTCCAAATTTGGAAAATTAGTATTAGCAGATGTGTGAGATGGTACAGTTTGTACAGGATGATATACAGCTAGATGTCATCCACACTTTGGCTATTCAACCTCTCTTAGCTCACCAAATCTAACAACAAATACATACAGATGATGAATAGCAGAGGGGCATGACCAAGATCCAAGGGATTTTAAATATAACCTTGAGCTTCAGAGAGAATTATTTCTTCTTTTTTAATTAACTTTCTTTTGCCTGCTTTGAAGTTACCTACTTTGTGGGGTTGTTTGTGCTTCAGAGGCAGAAATTTTTTTCTGCTAAGGAAAGTTTTTGGTACGTTAAGTTAAATATACTGAGGAAATGTTTTTCTTTTTTCTTATCTCTGCCATAGAAATGTACTTAAATATAAATAAGTACTATTATCTTAACATCCAAGTCAGCAAAATACAGTTTTAAAAATGATTATTATTAAAATGTTTACTTCAAATTGTGTTCATTATCATTCTAAGCAGGGATTTGCACTATTATAATCTAACATGTTTATGAAGAACATGTTAGAATGGAATGACTTGCAATCTAGCTAGACATAGATAAAACTTAAGAGCATGATAGAAGAAAATACATGCAACATCTTTCTTGCCATATTAACTGTTTGCTGACAGATTGAACAACTTTTTTCTTTTTTTTTTTTTTCTTTTTCAGAAACTAGGGCACTTCAGCTTTAAGTACATCCAGATTTTATGTATGTAATGATTATGAAACTGAGACAAGCACTTCAGTATAGACATAGCTTTATGAATAAGGTTATATTTTTTCTCCATACATATGTAGTGTGCCCTTTTTGTCTTTTTTGAACAAGGAATTTGAAAATCAGAGATACTTAACTTTTCCTTTTCTTAAAAGTACTATGTGTTCTTTACAGAATTTGAATGGAAGCATCTGCTAAGCCATACTAACAGTGGTCCTCTATACATAAACATACTCATCTATATTTTTTCTTAAGAGATGTTAAAGTTATTTTCTTAGAAAAAAAAAGACTATAAAAGTTTCAAGATCCAATTATGGACCATCCTTAGGAAGATATGTGATCAAGTCTAATCCACTGCTATTGTTGGCAGCTAGAGCCTAATCTCCTCTATAAACTGATAAAGCTCAATCTTAAAAGTAGCTATGTTTTTGTCCTTGTGCTCTTGTGGGAAGGTTGTTCTAAAGTCTCATCCTATTGCAGATCTGGTGATGATAATGGTGTTGCACATCTGTTACTAGCAGCTTATTTTAATCACTCTAAGGTGGCCTGGCTATCCTGTATGTCATCTTGTCCTGATAAATCCATAAAGCTTGTTGGGAAAGAGCAAATGAGGGGAAAAAATGAAAAAAGACAACCATTTAGAGCCCTGCTTCTGTTTGTACTATTAGTAGCCTGGGAGGAGTAGGGGGAAATTCAATTCTTAACTGACCTCATATAACATAGGATCACTGAGACACAAGTCTGCTGTGTCATTGTTATATGATTGCTTATTACATGGCCTTACTGTAAACACTACATTTCTGGGATTTATTTTAGGATATACTTAATGTAAATGTTCTTAAAGCACTAATTAATAAATAAAACCTGAGGCTTTTAAACTTATTTCTTTACTATATATATATATCTTCTTCTTTTAAACTGATTTCCTTACTATAGATACTGATGTAATGAATTTACATAATGCTGTACAAATTATGAAACTAATGAAATTTTTATATTAATGTAACAAAGAATTTTTGAACTTGTACTTGTTTTTTTTGTTGTGTGTGGTTTGGTTTTGTTTTTTGTTTGTTTGGAGTTTGTTGTTATGAAGACATTAATTCCTGTAATAAATTTTGTGGCTTCAAAATGTGTCAAAAGAGAAAATGTAAAATTGTAGCATGTTAATCTTTAGTTTATAGTCATCTGGTAGATAATTTTTAGTGCTATGATGGGGCGTATTATGAAATCATGTCTACATGGATTTACAGAGAATTAATTTTGTCATGGAATTGGGTACTGTGAATCTGGAGATGGGTTTACTAAATACCAATTTCTATGAGGTATAAATATAGTTAATTAATTGAAAATCATTCTTGATTTTGAAACATACTTAATGCTACTGAATTATGGCAAGAATACATCAAATCTGACTTTTTAAAGAAATTATGCAGGTAAATGTCTAAATATTTATGTAAGATTTAAACAGAAACAAAATAGTGGTTAGAAATGTATTTGGAAAAAAATAAGTGCATGGTTGATTTGGCACAGTATATCAACTACAGATTATGAAATAATAGCAAATGGTGGCAAAAGTGAAGGATCAAGACAGGCTTCTTACCTCTGTTTCCTTCTTGCAGCTATTTCTTAATAACTGAAATATATTGTTGACTTCAGGTATTGCCAGATAAGATGGGAGAATAGTATTGGCTTGTTCCTTCCAATGGCATTTAGATAATCATTTTCAGATGTAATATTTTATCCTTTCTTTTCTAGGTAAACTAAATATGTATGTTATATTTAGGAATATGTTTTAGTGTGTAGAGATTGAGGCATCTCTACTCTTCAGCATCTCCTTTCAGGCTCTTAAAAGGTCACATCGTTGTAGAGAGCAAGGTAGTAGCTTATTCTCATTAAAAAAAAAATAAAAATCTGCACTGAAGTATCCAGAAGTGAAATCAACTTTGATATCAAATACAAATAGAAGATAAACATTGATTATTTTTTGTTTGGATTTTTTTTTAATTCTTGGCCTTTGTAGTGCTGATCTTGAACCACACATTTTAATGTTCTTACCCTAACGCATCACAACTTAGAACATCACTTCCATTTTATCCTTCTGACTGTTCTTGTTTTTTTGTGTTTAAGCCTAGCCAATGTGTTTAAGCCCCTTTGGGGCCAAGTACTCAGCTGTTTTATCTGTGGTAGTGGAGATCATAACCTTCATTAACTGTCACTATTCTCAAATTGCATGTCCTTCCTATTATCATATAAGGCAGAATCATTAAAAGCAGTTGGCAAAACACAATTACTATTTTATTCCTGCTGGATCATATTTTAGAGGAAATTTAATAGCGCATGGGCTTTCTGTCCTGTCTAATGTCTACACTTAAGGTAACTGAAGGTTGTCATCATCAATGAAGCAAGTCTTCACTTGGAATTAATTACTCTCCTACTTGAAGCTAGAAGACATTTCTAATTGTGAAATCATGCTGAACTGTTCAATATTCAACTTTTCTGAGAATGATTTGATTTAGTGTCCTGGCTGTGGCTAGGCTAGAGTTAATGTCACCAGGAACCAGGCCAGGTGAGCCAGGCTGGCCGGGGGCTATTCCATCCCATGCGACGCCATGCTCACCATAACGGGGGGGCTAGTCGGGGAAGGGGGGTTTGGCGGGGCTCCGGGACGGGTTGAGCATCCGGTCGGTTGTCGGATCGGTAAATTGCTTTCTATTATCACCCATTGTGAATATCTCTTACCACTACTGTTGATTGTTTCCCTCTCCCTTGCTGTCCCAGGAAACTGTCCTTACCCCAACCCACGAGGCTTTGCCTTTGTTTTTCCGTTCTCCTCCCCAACCCGCTGGGGGAGGGGTGAGCAAGCGGTACGTGGTGTTGGGCTGGGGCTAAATCGCGTCATTTAGGAATCCAAATAAGGATTAAAGAACCTTGTATTGGTGGCTGGTTTGATCCATTATCACTTCAGACAGTAGTTCTGTGAATATGCACAGTGTCTGTTACCCTTGATAGATGATGCTCATAAACTTGAGAAGAAATTTCCTTTACAATCTCAATATCTCTGAGACTATTCATGCTACCAACTGGTAAAGCTGGAATTTGTTTTAATGTTTAGCATAAAGTATAGACTTTTTTCCCCTGTATCAACACTGTATGTGAAGTTATTTGTTCAGTTGCTATATTCTACAGTGGCACATAGCTGCTTGTGATAGCAGATCTTAGAATTGTGCTGGCTACATGCATTACAACCGTCATAGGAGTTGTTTATGTATATAAGTGGAAATGCATGTTATGAATAACATTACCTCCTGTACTCCATCCATCTCCCTCATCTGCCTAGTTTATGCTCTTCCTCCTGACAGCAAGCTGCTTTGAATCCCTGTAACTCATGGTTTCAGAGCTCACAGCTGTGGAATCTCTGCCATTTATCCAGCTCTCTGCTCATGGTCCTGGCTCACTGAGCATCTAGGCAGCTGTTGGTATACTCTTGAGCTCCCTACTTCCAGTCACTCCCCATGAAAGTGTAGCTTTCACATTATGGACCATCTTTTGTTCCACCTCTGTCTGTCTTCCCCACTTGAACTCACATGGTGTTATGAAGTTGAGAAATAATCTTCTCGAACAAAGTTCTCTGTCTTCTTCCAGCAGTGTACTGAAAACCTGTCAGGATGGAGGACACCGGAGACTTGATGGACAGAAGAAGTTTTCAGAATCCATGGCTAGTTGAATGTTGTTAGGTTCTCAAAGGTAATTCTGCCAGGGGCAGCTGCTTCCCATGACTGTTACACTGTGAGAAGAGAAAATTGGCCACAGGCATTCAAACTAAGGCTCTTTCTAGATCAGAATGCCAGTGTATTGACCTCTTGTGATCTTACAAGACTCTAACCTGATCATGATATGGCATCGAGAGTGCTGTTTTTCTGCATCTTCCATTCCAGCAATGCACAGGCTCTAATTGGCCTGCCCAGCCCATAACTCTTGTTCTGCAGTCTCCATCTTTGCCCTCTTTCCTCCCTATGCCAGGACGTTAACTGTCTGTGTTCAAGGCAAGCTCTGCTACAGTGCAGCTGCATAAACTTGGGTCAGACTGTGCGAAAACAGTGAAGTTAGGAGAAAGAGCTTGTCTGGGCCTCCATCCATTCACCTTCTGCCCCCTGGCTTTAGAGCTGCGTTGTAGCTCAGGCCCTTGCCTTGGTCTTTGCCTAAACTGTACCATAGCCACGCTGTGCCTGGTCTTAACACCTTGCTGCTCCTGACCTTGCCTTGCTGAGTTCCTGTCTTCATCTTGGATTTGCTTTGACACTGTGAATTTGTGATCACTGGATTATCAGCTGAACCTGATTACCATCACTGGACCTGTTCTGCTGCTCTTTAGTACTGAGGGACTGTGCTACTCATCAGTGAGGTCACCCCAGTGCCTGCTTTGAGGTTACTTTTGGCTCCTGGCTTCCATGCTTTTCAAAGTAGCCTACTCATGCTGCTCCCTGTTGGTCTTACACAGGCAGATAAGAGCCTAGCTCTTGATGGAAAGTGTCCCTGAGATTCCAGACTGAGAGATGAGGAATAAAGACTGCACAGTTATGTGAAGGGGAGAGAACACAGTCCATGGTCCTATATTGTCCAACTGCCTCTCTGGAGTTGTAGAGGTGTACCTTGTCCTGAGCATGCTGACTCAGTATAACAGTGGGACTTGGTGAGGGCTGTGGATGGTCTGGACAATGCATTTGAATATGTGCTAATATGACTGTGGATGCAGGAGGTGCTAAGCCTTGTGAAATGACCCAGAACAGCATTAAATCTAGAATGCTAATTTTTGTATACTTTTAGTTGACTTCTTTGTATATCTCACTTGCTTTTTAAAATGCACGTGGCAATGTAAAAAAGCTGAAATGCTGAGCCCAGCAAGGTATCTTGGGTTTCTCTAAAGTATGTTCTTATAAAACTTCTAGGGAAATACATATTATATTATAGCATTGGTAGCTATTGCAATTTCCACCTCAAAGGATGAGAAGTTAATGTCTGTGAGGGCTAAATAGTTACAGATCTTTTTGACTTGTAACATATATTGGTAACATTCTCATGTCATATATTTACATATTAGTTATTGCATATGCATAACAACTTGAGTTTCTTAAATGTAGTTACTTTACCAGAGTTGTTCCCTCTAGGAGTTAGGTCCTGACCCTTAAAATCATACAATGATTCTATCACTCACTGAAATGAGAGTACCTAGTTCCAAAGGGAGGATTGTGAAATGTCTGCAGCATAGGCTTGATCATAGAATCCTAGAATATCTTAAGTTGGAAGGGAGCCATAAGGATAGAGTCCAACTCCCTGCTCCTTGCAGGACTACCTAAAAGTAAACCTTATGACTAAGATTGTTGTCCAGATACTCCTCAAACTCTGACAGGGTTGGTGATGTGACTGCTTCCCTGGGGAGCCTGTTCCATACTCTCAGTGAAGAACTTTTACCCTATGTCCAAGCTGAACTTCCCCTGATGCAGCTTCATTCCATTTCCTTGTGTCAGCTCAAGAATGAAACAATTGTTTCTGCGTGAAATAAATAAGATGTTTTATCTTTCTATTCCCTCTGGAATATTGCAAATATACTTATTGGGCAATCTGTTGTAAGGCTGCATGCACCTTAAAGACGTCTATTTTGATCTGATGTGTTAAAATTCCTTATTAACATTCAATACTTGAACAAAAATTCATTTTTTTGGCCTTGACATCATAGTATATTTTGTTGTCCTTAAAAGTGAGAACAAAGAACACTTAGCTAGATGTACCAACTGGACTTAGTTTAAGTGCATACTAAGTTATTTATACAACAATTAGGTTAACCTCAATTACAAAAAACTAAGGTATGGAATACTGTGAGATTTTTCATATTTTTTATGGTAATACTTAGTACATGAAGTTTCATTCATCCTCCACTGGAGTACTATTATACCTATAGTATAATAGTTTTTCCACCAGTTGGATATGAATAATGGAATAGGCAACCAAATATAATGGAACCATGATGCATTTGCAGCTTCTAGTCTTTCTTGTCTTTAGTTTTCAAGTATAATTTAGTACAAAGCTTTTTACTTTATTTACAGGTAATTGTAACAGATAATTTTTAGCAGTTTAAGTTCCCATCTGCTGTCCTGTGAAGATTTTAATTGTGTCTGTACCTTTGAGCTGATATCACCAGTTTATTGAAAGGATAATACTGTATCCATGTTCACTTACCCCTTGCTTCCCTGATGATCCTGGAACTAAACGTGAACCACAGTGTTAGCCTCTCTTGAGAGACTCATTACTCTAACAGCTTGGTATTGAGACTAGAAAATTCAGTTCACATACACCTATACCTGCTCCACAATGTAAAACAGAAACAGATTTGTTGCTGTTGAGCTACATGTAATACTTTGCTTGTGATTCTGAATGAATGATGCTGTGTGCATGAGACAGAGCAGCGTGAAAGCAAAAGTTTTCTGAAATACAATAGTATTAATTTGTTTGAAACCGTGATTTTGAGGTGTAACAAGCAGTAATAATGTGGATATGATTTGTTTAGCAAATTGTAAAATTTTTGTTCATAGGAGTGGTACATGAGTAACATTTTTTATCATTTAGTCATAGACCATGGGTATGGTCAGGCATTTCTTCAGCCATATGAATAGAGGTGTCTGAATTAACCCTATGGTTCCCATATAGTTTGAGACCATGCAATTCTCTGCATTTTGCATTGTTTATGTTTGAGCTGAAGTCTCAAAGGCCAAGTAATGTGAAAAATGTCATCACTATGGTGGAAAGTTCCTCTCTATGTTCTTTTGTATGTATCTATTTATCTGGAGGATTGTATAACCACAAAAAAATCTGCTAATCGGGGAATGTTACTTCCCATAAATATAGTAGGTGTCTTGATTTAAATTAGTGTGGTTTGGGGTTTTTTTCCCCTTGGGTGTCATAATTTGAGTAAGAGATTGGAAAGCAAAAGTATTGCTGCTTTTCTTTATTTCTCTGCTGTGGATCTGAGAACGTAGCTTGCTTATACAATAGCTTTAATGGAAGTGATGTGTGCTAGAGTAGGACTTGTAATGACACTGAATTGCTCTTCGGAGAAGGTAAGTCTTGTTAACCACTAACTCTAGGTTAATATGTGGTATTTCCAGCTGTTCTTTTCCTACTTGGCTTCGTTTATTTCTTGATTGAACAAATTGACTTCATAGTCTTTGTGTTTAAATGCTTTTGCATTGATTATATTACAAATTTTGGGAAACAGCTTATTAATGCAGTACAGAAAGGCAGTTTGTCTGGGTTCTAGATTTCTTGAGAAACTGGTGTGTGTGTGTGTGTGTTAGGTCTCCATAATCTCTGTTGAGGATTTGATAGTTGCTACAACCATGTAGTCAGGAAGATTTGTATGATAATGTCTCCTAAACAGCACAGCTGATGAAGTGTGCTGCTGCAGCACTGAATTGTGGTGTGAGCAATACAGCTTTTATTCCTCTTTTTACCTCTTGTTTTCATTGGTATAATGCACTGTGAAACTTTGGAGTGTACAAGAAAAGGATAACTAGCTGCAGAAGGAATAAATACAGTCAGATAATCTGAATCTCTCCTGAGGCAGAGAAAAGAAGCAGATGCATTCTGATGAACTGGTGAAAATTAGACTTTTTAAATTTTCCAGTCAGTGCTGGTGGCTGTAGCTGAGTCCTTCAGGCTCTGCTGGCTGTGAACAATGGAGGTGTAGATCTTTTCTTTTCTTTTCTTTTACCTTCTAAAAAAATGTTAAACATAAGATGTTTGGCACTTGTGATAATCATGGCCCCTCCTACTGTGCCGGTTGAAACCACTCCCTACATAACCAAAACATATCACTCCCCATGATTCTGAAGGTATTTTATATTTCAATATAAGCTTTTGTGCACTGAACCACATTTCTTACAGACAGTACATTTGGAAAAAAAGGAAAATAATGTTTTAGGAGACAAATAAGAAGGACTCAGGACCTCATTTTCAGAGCTCAGAAGCACTGTAAAATCAAGCTTGAAGCACTAACCTGCTTTAACTTAAAATATTGGAATAGATAATCTAGTAATTGTTTTAGTGTTTATTGCTGTTTTCCAGTTCAGAATCCAATACATATAGGTTTTAAGTTGCTGCTAAAAGTATTTCAGATTATGAATGTAAAGCTTATTAATATAGAATTGTATGAGAGTTCAGATCTGATCTTTGGGGAGCTTGTTGTAGTTTTGAGTGAATTTTACCACAGGACTCATTGTATTTACGTATGTTCAGGTTCTGTATTTGTATTTGAACTGTGCCTTCTGTCATGGCTTGGATGACTTATATTTCCCACTGGTTTGATGAAGATGATTGGTATGAAGGACAACAACGAGTAAGAAATGTTTAAATTAATATTTTTCTCTTTTACTTCCTTTATATTTTTCTTCTTTAAGCTGCTGTTTATTACTAGTACCAAAAGTAATAGTTCCATAGTGATACTAAGAAGGGATTTTTAGTAGTTTTAATGAGGTCTTGAATAATAGATAAGCACATCTAAAATGAGGTTTCTTTTGAAAATTAATGTTGCTAGCTGGATAAAAGATATTGGAAGTTTGGTGGCCACCTACTTGTATTTTTTTTAGGTTGCATAATTTAATGAGTAGTAATTCTTTAATATGTAATGAGATAGAAATAAAGCATTTTATTTTATTAGGAGGAATTACTACACTGTGCATGGAGTAAACTAAAATAATTATAAGCAGTAATTGAGTAGAACAAAAATATTTGGGAGATATTAAATTCACCTAGGGTTGTTACCAATTTATACCTTGGATATCTGTGTATTTTTATTAACATTTTTTCCCGAGGAGGAGGAGTTGTTACTATAGCAACATTTGCAGGGTCTCTTGGATTTTTTTTTTTTTTTTTTTAGTGTTTATTAACTGCATGCCTTGGGCAAGCTTCATCTACTGCTGCTTTCACAGATTTATGGTGGGAAGTAAATATAAGTCACATTTCTTTCACTGTATCCTTTATGTAACCATATATTTTTGTAATTTCTGTTTCTCAATTTGATACTGTCTTCTCAGCTATTGAATCACAATGCAGGAGATGCTACTGAAACATAAGGGCCAGCAGCTGCTTTAATTGTATTGGTTATGCCAGTTATATGCTCATAAGTATTGAAAACTAGCAGATTTAAATATTTTTCCACTGTTCTCATTTTACGTGTCACTCAAGATACGAATGTTTCAGATGTGGAGTTATCTTTTAATAGCTGCTCATCGGGGATTCAGGTGCAAGATGTGTCAAGAGGTAACTGATTTTGAACAATTGCTAGTTTATAACCAGTTGTCATCTGCAAATGGTGGTTGCAAGAGTCTAGCCAAAGCTTCCAGTGTTTTTGAAGATTTTTGCTGAAATTCAAAGCCTTGTCCAAGGCACTCTTTTCATGCGTCTGGTAAATTTTCTGATTCTTCAGTAGCCAGAGATTATCTGTGCGCCATGAAATGTATACAAAAGTAGGAAAAACTCTTCTAACTTTTGCGGAGTAGCATATAAACTCTCTGTCTGTACTTCTCAGTGGTAAACTAGCAACCAAACCTGATACTTTAACAAGCAGTAGTCTACGTAGGTTAAATCCTTCTGGGGAGTATGAAGGGGTTAACTTGTGTTTAGAGCAGTACCTGCATAAACCTATGTAATCATTGTACATTATTCTACACTGTGACTGTCACGATTAATGTAGTCAGTCTTTGCTCATCTTTTTGCCCAGAAGCAGTTGCTTGAAATAGTGTGTGTACAGTCTCTAGACTTGTAACTGCAGTTTGATTGTCCACATCAAGAGCTGAAAATTTTTTAGCATTTTGTGGTATTCCATGCAAAGTAAGGAAGAATTTTTATTTAAAGGGAGCAGCTCAACTGAAATGAGATACCTGGTTCTTAAGGAATTATAACTGAAATATGACACTGTCCTCTATCTCTCTGTTTCTAACCGTTTTCTTATGGATCTATTAAAATCCATGACAGCTGATCTTTGACAACATGCATATGTCAAAGTTTTCATAGTGTAAGATTTCTTCTCATCTTCTGATGTGCTTACTTTTACTTTTGAGATTCCCCAGATTCATGAAGTAATATATATAAATACATTTAAGTGGATAGATAGCATAGAATAGAACGTAGAAAATGTCCAGAAACAGTGAAGTTTTTTGAATTTTCCTTACTTTGTTTAGTCTTAGTAAACTTAATTTGTCTGTTGGCTTTTATGTACATATGTACCAGAATATTTCCAATTATCCTTTATTTCATGGATCTGGACATAATAATCAGAATTAAATTTCTTAACATGGCTATAATGTTCTTGATGTTTTGCAGCCCCATTGGAAAAGGGCTAGTACTAATTATTCTCACGGTCTTACATGAGACTTGGTGCTATTGAGGCAGGCACAGTCAGGAAGAAGTTAGTTTCTGCTGTGTCTTGCAGACACACAGAGATTTCTTGGTATGTTTGAAGACCTTCATGTTTTTAACAAGATAAATTCATTGTCCATTATCTGGTCCCATTGGGGCAGGGTAATGAATTTGAAACAGTATGGTTCACTGGGCACACTTTTATCTCCAGTGGCTTCCCACAAAGATGGGTAAATATACCTGACGTCTTTAAGGAGATACGGTTTTATGTCACTAAAGAAGTTCTTTAATTATTACATTATCATTGACATATTGACAAAACTACTGGTACCTGGGGACAGTAGTCTGGATGAGATATAACAGTTTTATGTGTCAAACATAAAGGAGTGACAGCAAGCTTTCCACATAAGAAAACATTGAAACTTAATTGGAAGATAGTGACAACAGAATGGACAGGAGCAGAAGACACTAACACTTTACTGCATATAGCTGTTCAGAAACTAGGGGTTTATATGTGCAGAAGTATGTTGATTAACATATGGATACTGCATATTCATTTTTGTGTGCCATATTGTAGTATGTACTCATTTGGACAGGTCATGCACCATATGGACCGCAATCACTAACAATATAAACATATGTTATTGCTTGTGCTTGATGGTTATAGATTTATGAATACTTATAACATGCAAGTGCATCTCTTGATAATTAAAGGATGCTAAGTGAGAGATTTAAAGAGCTGTTATTTTTCTGTAAATATCATTGTAGTACAGTTGGGAAATAGAGTGAGCAAGGAAATACACTGAGTATCTGAAGCAGAAAGGAGTTAGATTAAAATTAAAATGGTGCCTGTTAAAGAGCTGCAGTTGCCAGGCTACTGACACTGCTGTTCTGTGTGTGTGGTACAACACAATGCTCGGTCTTTTCTCCTGCATCCTTTAGTAACTGCATTATTCTGTAAAAATCAAGGTTTAGTTCCTTCATCTGTCAAGTAAAGTGATTTCATTCTACAACCAGAGCAAGATTTTGCATTTTTGGGAGCAGCAAGGTATTGGAATGAACATGGAAATTCTTAAGTGGTTTACAAAAAATGATACCTATGCTAAGGTAGGGATGATTAGGCATTTATCTTTAAGTTATTGATATATAGCCATGTCTATGTACCTAGTCCATTCAGTTGTTATTTTCAATTAACTCTATGGTATAAAGAATTTCAGTTTAATTTTTTTTTTCTATATTTAGCAACAAGGAAGGACTTAGGATGTTGCTGCTCATGCCCATTGAAAAGAAAGGTTTTTGTTGTCCTCCCTCTTCCCTTCATCTCCTTGGCAACTGTGGGCATCCTTTGATAGCTTTCCCAGTGTGGTACATTTTTTACTTGCACAGGGGTTTTTTTCAGTGTATACTTGAGTCCAATATAATTACTTGTACATCCCTTATTTTGAAATAAAATGCTTTTTTTAACGAAGTATGAAAAATCTCCATTGTATAAAAATGCAGCACATGTGAAATCATACTATATATATATTTATTCAGTTATATTGCATTTCTAGTTTTCTGCCATTTTACTCAGGCTGTTCTGATGAATGCTGCTTTCTCCCTTATACTATAAGTATGTTCAACAGAAATTTATAATGTCTGAAAAGATCTGCAGGAAACTGCTCTAATGCATGATACTTACAAGAGAATAACATTTAGTATGCCACACAATTCTAATTTCTTCTTTTAGATACTATTGTACTGAATTTCAAAGCAAATGCTTCTTCTTAATTACAATATTTTTTGTAAAACAGTATATAGCTATTAACAAGGAGCAGGAAATATTAACAAGTTTAAACCAACAAATATTAGTAAATAAAGTGCAAATTTCTTTCTATAACACAGCTTAGAATATTTTACATAGGTAGGTTTTTTACATATACTTAAACAGGAAAAAACGATATGAAGAATCCAAGTTTAATAATGCTTCTTAAGCATAACTTATTAACTCAATGAAATAATGATATATCACAAAGCAGCACTTTTTATCTAAATGCTGATCTTATTTAGGAGACGTTTTCATTAGAATATCAGAATGTAAGAAAAATAATATATTATCAAAAATGATTGTTTTAAACTTGTGAATGAGGCTTCTGTTGGTGAATTTCTTGAAAAACATATTAAAGTTACCTTTTTAATGTAAATGTAGAACAAAGAAAAGACAAATGTGTTCTTCTATTTCAAATACAGTACTGAATATGACATATCCAGTAATGCTTACAGACATATGTTTAGAACTCGGCTGAAATAATTTTATAGCCATTTGGTGACAATGATTCTTGGTCATGATTAATCTAGCCTGAAGTCTAATCAGGGACATATGCATTTGGAAACCATTAAAATACCCTAAACTATGTAGATGTCATGATGACATGAAAAAAAAAAAAAAATCTGTAAAAGCCTCTATTGTTAATCAGCTGCATTTGGAAAACATGGAAATAGTAACGCTGGTAGTGGAACTATCTCCAAGCCCAAAGCGCTAGTCTGTTTTGTGTGATCATGGTATTGTAAAACCAGTGTGGACCTTTTTCTTTTTGTTCTAGATTTCAGCACTTTAGGCTTGGAAACTTGCTTATTCTCAGTAGCTTACAATAGTATTTTCCTATAGACTAGATCTCATGTATTCGTGAATAACTTCTCTCTCTCTCATATCAAGGCACAAAGGAAGATCTACTGAAAATATTAACAGGAAATTTTTTTGTACAAATCACTGCAGAATCCTGCAAGATAAGTCTGTTGTTACTCTGAAAGAAACATTTGTGGAATTCTGTTTTAGCATCTGTAAGAGATAGTAAATTTACGAGCAATTTTACCTGCAATCAAACCACAAATTAAACAAGATTCAAAACAGTATTTTCTTACAGATTAAACTTCATCAAATCAGGAACCTCTTAGTTCCCATATGAGAAGGTAAAAAGGAGGATCTGTAGAAAATGAGACACCTCCGTTATTACTATGAAATAAATATTTGTGCACTCTTACTGTCTAAAGAGATACTATCTTTTAATCAATCTTACATGCATTAAACCTACAAACTGAGTATCTGATAATCCAATATTGTACATCTAATTCACTTTGACTTCATCATGGCTTTTTAAATGTTCATTATCTGTTTGCTAACATACCTAGTGTTTTAAGCATCATTTTCCCTGGAATCAAGAGCGGAAACCAAGAGTTCTGCTTCCAGGTATTATTCTGCTTGTTAGTAAATTGTCATGTAATCAAACGGATGACTTTAATTTCAGAAAAAGTGGTTGTTAATGATGCCAGTTATTTTTTTCATTGTAACTGGAAAAAGTCTGTGTTGCAGTTCTGAATGCCCCAAATACAAATATTTCTGAATGATTGATATTTTAGTTGCACAGAAGGGACTTCTGGAATTTGTAATTTTACTAGACAGTAAAAGAACACTAAATGGCAAAAGCAGAAATTTGGACGCTATTTCTTGTCACTTTGTGGTGATGATTCTTTAAATAATAAGATAAATTTCTTTCTATGGGTCTTGTGTCACTTATGAAATGGATTGCAAATGAACTGTAAGTTGATGCATTTTGTAGAACTGTTCTCTCTAGAATCTCTAATTTGTTTACTGTAGAAGTCAGAAGAATTAATATTAACAGAGACAAAAAGAGAGTCTGATAGCCAAAGCACTAGTCTGTACCAGAGCTGTAACTTGGTTTTCTGTATATTTCTGTTGTTTTACAGTCTCCTCTTATCAAAAATTTTGGAGGTTAAACATGGGTGTTTCATTTTCTTTAGACACTTAGAACTCAGTCAGAACCTTTAAGCACTATTACCACAGTCAGTGATATCTTTGAAATGATCAGCCTCAAACATTCAATCTAATCCTGATCTCTTCTGCTAAAGAAGCACTCAGAATAAGTCTCTCTTTTTTTTTTTTTTTTTCTTTCACACTTTCCAAAGTGAAAGAGAGGGACTTATGATCTCATGGAGGTTGCTTCTTAAATTTATTCATTACTACTTATCAGCCAAGTAGATACCCCAAGCAGATAAGAAAAATGGAAGATAAAGTTGATCATTCAACTTCATTTTCATCCCTGGTATATATGCATTAAAATGAATTTTTGTTAATATTTATATAATTTTTTTGTCACTACTGACTGATAGAGTCCCTTGGGTACTATAGGTCACTATTACCTTACTTGTACAAAGTTTTTTCTAAATGCCCCTTAATACTAATGTCATTGAGAAAAATATTTTCCCTTCCGTACAGTTGATATCAAGTAGGTGGAAAGTGATCTGTGAACAACATACCTCTCCTAAAGGTATTACACAGCAATGCATTGCATAACTAACCCTTGCACTTAATCAACTGTTGTTCCCTCAAAATACTTGATTATGTTTTAAGTCTTCTTTTTTTCTCTTTTTAATTCCCTTTCATTTGTGGGGCTTGAAAATGTACCTAACACTTGGTAAATTGAACATAACTCGCCTTGTCTCTTAAAGATTATAGTCTCAGCTCTTTGACCTGAAGATCTCCCACCCTTCATACTCCATGTAATGTTTTTCCATGTAATGTCCCTCAGTCCATTAATGTATTTACAGTATAGACACATCCTGAAATGAGACATTCTATAACGTAGATGGAGGAGTAAATTTTTATGTCTGTACCTTACTTGAGCCCATGCTGAAGCACTCAGTGATACAAGGAAACTCAGGAGACTTGTCCTTCACCAATCTGCACACAAAGATTCTTTTCTGCAGGAACTCTCACTGCAAAAGTACAACTGCTTTTCTGTGTTAAGATTCTCTGCTAGCCCAGATGAAGTCATACATATGAAGAGGTTTCAGCTGTGGGTTATCTAAATATCCTGTGTATGGGTAGTACTTTCAGTTGTGCTCACAGAGCCTTGTTTGAATTGATTTAACTTCTATGCAGAAGTGATGAATACTTTTTGCAACTGTTTGGACCTTGTTCTGCAATTTGCGTCACCATACTGGCAGACTTTAATCTACCTGTTCATCCATTAGTTGCAGTTGTTTGGCCACTGGAGCCTTCTGTAGTGGTGGTAAAGCTACAATTGTTTCTGCAGGTTGATGGAGCAGGTATTGCATCAGTTGACAATTGGCTTTAACTTGGGATGTTTGTTTCACATGAAGACTGGTTTCTAAGTAAATTCAGAGCTTCTCTAAAAACTGATGGCCTTCCCTACTTGTCTGCTGTAAATGCAACAAGGCTCGTTTTGAACATTTTCTTAAATCACTGAATGGTTGAGGTTGGAAGGGATGTCTGGAGATCGTTTTGTACAACCCACCCAGGAGTTACATTTTAACAATGCCTTTGCAAATGTGCACGTTCTTGGTTGTAGTAGAGTATGTAAATAGATCATAGAAAAATGGCTAGGCTTGTGCTCTAAGTAACATTTTGATATTATCGTGAATCACATACAGGCTAGGTGGATAATTGGTCTGGCCCAGCAAAACATTTCATGTGTTTTTATGTTAAAGTTGGTCGTTGCCTTATTCTGAGCAGAGCTGGTAGTTTGAGACTTGTTTTGGACAGTGAAGGTATAGTTAGCTATACAGTAACGTTATACTAAGCTCTGCTTTTTGTTTTCCACAGTTTCCTTCAACTTTTTTGTTAAACAGTAGTTATTAAGAAAATTCAGAAAGCTTCTCCAAAAAGAATTATGAAATAAGTAAAGCATAGTTCTATGCAAGTTGTTTGAAGACCTTTGTAGACATGTTGTTTAACTTAAAACAGAAGTATTAGCATATGGTCTATTCTGTCCAGCTATCTTTGTGGGGGATGAAGGGAAGAAAAGAGCAGAGGGGGCATTACACTGTAATATAGAAAGTGTTGAACCAGACTGTAGAAGAAAATGAAAGTGATTAAGAACAGCTTCAGCTAGTACAAATCAAGAACCATTCAAGTTTTCATGTGCTGTCCCCCCCCTTTTTTCCTCCCAAATGAATTCCTGTGAATGGCATTAAAATCCCTTTCTTGTGTAGCACTGAAGCCTGTGAACATCTGCTTGGCTTTATTTCAGCTGCAGTCATTTGTACCTCATAAATACAAGATGTTGCTGTTAAAACATAAAGGCTAGCTATATTTTTAAGGTACATATGTATCTGTTATTTATGGGAACAAAAATGTATTATTCTGTTCTCTAACATTCTGTCATCTTGTTGTTGTCAATGAATTTGTGTTTAAAGGCAAAAATGTCACAGGTTAAACAAGTGGGACTTCTAGCTGCTGGATGTCAGCCATGGAACAAGGATGTATGTGCTGCTGGTGGGGACAGATTTGCCTATTGTGCTACCCTTGCTATTTATATTTATCAGGTAAGATTATTTTTATTTAACAGACTAGTTACATTTTTACATTGTTTTCTATCTCACTTTGAACCCTTTCAATAAATGTTTCTACAATGCTTTTGGAAGTATGATTGCTTTTGAAGTAGTTTAATCCACTGTGCAGGCTTGTGGATTCAGTTGCCCACCTTTCTTTGGTTTGGAACAAGTTATTACTTTCTTCACTTCTGAACTACTCAGCTTGGTGGTCTTCTGAAGCTCGTAGTTACTATATATCAACACGTAACAAAAAAAAATAGAAATGCTGTGACGTGAAATTTTCAGACTGAGAAATATGTCAGGCAATAAAGAGTGTGTTTATTTTAACTTCATGAGTTATACCACTAGTAGGATTAAAATAAACAAAATTTACTGTATCAGGTTTGGGCATTTTATTTTTTTAACTGTACTAAGTGATTTAAGAAATGAGAAGGATTTCAAACTCATTTTCATATTCTATCCTGTTTAACCCCTTGCAGATTACTGATTAATTATTATCATGCCTATAAATAAAGCATTTTAGGGTTGTGTTTGAGTACATTTATTAATGGAATATAATAGTGTATAAGTGAAAAGAGGATAGACTGTTAATACTGGTTTGGCCAACTGAGTATTTAACGACTCTTCTGTCCAAGTCAAATGTATGAGAATTTAATTTATTGATATATGAGGTACTGACAATTGTTAAATCCGCTAGAAATTCATCTGTAACTCTAATACTGTTATATGAACTATTCTCCAATCCAATAGTACTTAAAATGAGTTTATGAAATATATATTTCTGAAATGAATTTTACCTTTTGTTTAGCTGGATCACCGTTACAATGAATTCAAGCTCCGGGCAATTATGTCTGAGCATAAGAAGACAATTACAGCCATATCTTGGTGTCCCCACAATCCTGACATGTTTGCAAGTGCCAGTGCAGATAGCTTAGTGATTATTTGGAATGTGACTGAACAGAAAGTTGTGGCCAAGCTGGACAATACAAAAGGTATTTATTTCAGACATGGAGATCTATTTGATCCGTACAGCTCTTTCATCCACTGGTATCAGAAATATTTGATATAGAGTAAATTCTCAGCAGTTTCCAAGTAGGCCAGAGGTTTAACAATTGCATAACACCATCATTATTTTCTAAAACAAACTGCAACAAACCTGACAGGAATAATGTGTTTGAACCATCTAGTAATTGGTAAAGAAAGAAATTATTCTGTATTCTAAAGTATTCAACCAATTCAAGAATTTACTTTGCCTTTGATTTCTGTTTGAGCAGGAAGAAAACCTAGTTTTTTCATTGCTGTATAAAAGGTTAAATACATTTAAAACCTTGTGTGTTTTCATAACAGCTCTACAGCAGTGAAAGCAAATAAAATGTAGCCTTCAACAGATTCAAGTATCAATTATTAGTGAATTTGAAAAACATTTTTTGTTTACCCTAATGCTTGTCTACCTACATGTTCTCTCAGGACTTGAAACTGCTGGTTAGGGGATCGTAGTAGAAGTTTATGGGGTTCAAAGTCTGTGTTTGCCACCTGCCCAGTTCTGATTCATTCCCTTCAGTCAAAACCAGTACCTGTATTTCTGTTCTTACAATCTCTGTCAGATGTCCTTGACTCCTATGTTTTCATTCTTGGAAAACCAATGCAACTCAAGAAAAGTCAGTATCTCTGGATCTTCTAAGAAATTTTGAGACTCCCTACTCTACTACTTCCAGAACTCTTAGGATACCTCTGAAAATCTTGCATATCCTGCAAAAGGACTAAGGGGAGAGGGAAGACATTGATTTGATCAGTTCTAAAAGGAATATTGTGTCAGATTATGCATTCATATAAAAACTGTTGCTTATTTTTTTCAGTACAACCTTTTTTAAAAAGCTACTTCAGCCAATGTCTATTTGTGAAAGAAGTGTTATTTTAAACTTTTTAAAAGCTAATTTACTTTTAGGATAATATGTTAAAACCTCCTATTCTGCTTTTACTCACTTTGATGCTGCCATATCAAAGTGTCTAATAACAAATTGTTTGAATTTTCGGCTTGAGAAATTTGTCTTACTGTCATTTATTCCTTCAGAGAAACACTGTTAAATTATGAGAATAATGAGGGTTGGAGATGTTAAGGTCAAAATCCTTAAACTGGAATACATACAGTTAGGTGTTAGGCAATTGAATTAAAACTGTCATGTATCCAGAAGGAAGCTATCAAGAGTTTGTTTTGATTAGAGCTAGCTTTCCAATTTTTTCCCAAATATCTGCCTCTATTATATTTATCTCTAAATTTCATTGTGTTTTGCAAAAATAGACATCTTAAAGTTTACAGTATTTTACCAGCTTAGTTACAAATAATTACAGTAAAACATAATGGTGAATGGAATTGTGAATGAATGAAAATGTTGTTTACAGGATCAGGCTTATCCTCTTTCTTAGGCGTGATTGTCTTTGATACTAGTGAAATAAAATCTAGATATCATAAAATACAGCCCATCAAAGTAATATTAAAATAAATTGGGAAATAATTCTACTTCCTGCCTCTGGATATGTGTAGTTTACTTTTACACCATATGATGTTCTCAGTTGACTGAATTTCAGTCTAGTCATTTTTATGCAGAAGAGTAATTATTCCTACAGCTTTTCAAGACAAATGCTGATACAGGGTTGTGCAGTAATATACTGAATTTCATATCCTGGTTCTTATAAGCTTTACCTGTATGTTTCAGGAATTCCTGCGTCACTTAGCTGGTGCTGGAATGCAGGTGATGCAGTTGCATTTGTGTCTCACAGAGGTCCATTGTACATTTGGACTATCTCAGGACCTGACAGCGGGGTAACTGTACACAGAGAAGCACATAGTTTCTTGTCAGATATCAGCCTGTTTAGATGGCATCCAAAGAAAAAAGGAAAAGTAGTATTTGGACATACTGATGGAAGCCTATCTATTTTTCAGCCAGGTAAAAACTGATATGGTAAAATTTTCATTTATATAATACATATCTCCTATTTTTGTCTCTGTATATGCATGTAATGGTGTACTTTTTTCACTTAGAATTTATAATGTATGCACATATATAAAACTTGTTCTTAGTTCATAGTATTCCTACTCCTTCCATATCACAAAAATATATTTTCTTAGACAAAAAGCACAGAACATTTTCTTTATATCTTCTCCCTTGTGTGACCAAGATAACATTGAAATTTTCAACAAGTACAATAAACAGATCTCATGTCACACTTCACATTATTTTAATGATTCTGTTCTGCCAAAGACTATATGGGAAAATACAGATATCTGTATTAGGTGGACTATTTCTTTTTTTTTTTTTCTGGCTGCTACTTTTTCCTCCAGTAAAAACTGAATTTCATCTTTGTAAGAAAAAATGTTCTTTCAATATTGTGTTAATTTTACATAGTACTATGCAAAACTTATTCTTCAGTTCACTCTACTAAGTTGTCAATCTAGATATCACAGAGATTAGATTCCCTTGCTTCAGCAGCATTGACTGGATTATTATTGGCATTAGGAAAAGAAAATCTGTTTTATATGATAACCTCTAAATATGTATCCAATTGAGACTTTTCATGAAGTTTATCTAGAATGATCACAGAATGGTAGAGGTTAGAATTATTTATGGAATAAATTAACCATAAAATTTACTTCCTGTTCTTAACTTAGATAAGATTCTTGGTTTCCAACAGAGAAATAAGGAGTTGAAAGTTTATACACAGTTGGGTGAAAATATTTGTCAAAACTCTTTCACTGGAAATCCTGGATTTAAGTAGTGGAATTTGCTTTTACTTAACAAATTCTTTAGAATTTAAAAAAAAAAAAAAGTTGCACTTTGGCTTTTAAAAATGAACTCTTCAGTTTTTTGTTTTTGAACTGTTTAGAATTTTACTTTCTCAAAATTACTCCAGCTGCTATTCAAAGCCCGGACTTGCAGGCATTAAGAAACTTGAGTATTTTAATTCAAAGGATTCTATTCTTGTAATTAATAACATTGGAGTAATCGTAACAACTTTGAAAGAATCCAGACTGGTATTAGTTTTCTTTTAGCTTGCTTTCTTTATGGTGTTAGAAAAATACAAAGAATTTGTTTCAATAACAACATAAATGTTTTTAAGAATAGATAACAAATTTTGGTGAACAGATGAATTCATTAAAATATGTTTCAAAATTAGGTAATACTTGAGAAATAGATTGTATCATAATATACACATAACATTACTGTAGTTAATTCAATCAATTGTGTGTTTCTAGTTTGCAATTTATAGTTGAAATTCACCTGTTTTTTTTAATTATTAGCTTTTAAAAATTAACAATACTTAGAAGAAAGTGGAATCAGTAGGATGAATATAGACCCTATATTTAAAAAAAAATAAAGGGGGGTAGGGAGAACACAAAAAATTGATACTTTTCAATAAAGAATAGAAAGCTAATTTTTTACTTTTGAGATTCAAGTTCAGCCCTTATCTACCTCATGTCAGAAAGTGTACCATGACTTGTTGTGGGACCACAATTTGGATTGTCACCAAGCAAATTCCTTTAAAAAAAATTAAAAAATCCTATTCCTAACTTTTAAAGGTTTCAGTCCTTTAGTAGGACAAGTAAAATACTAACCTGTAAAACACTATCTTGAGAGAACCTGAACATCTACAAATTCCTGTTAATTGCTTGAAAGTTCAATGTGATTGACTCGTTGAAGGCTCTAGTCTTTCTATTTAGGTGTGAGTCACTGCCACATAATTCGTAGATGACAACTTTTTTTTTCCATTACTTTTATCTACTTTTTCCTCTTGTGGCTGTACTTCAACTCCAGACTATCCATTAATGTAACAGAACATTTAGTGTGATGAAATATATGCAAGGATTTAAGATTAGTATCCTATTTTTAAAGAAATACACTGTAGTCATGTACAGCCAAATGTTCTGTACTATTTTACCATTCATTTGTTCTCAAAGTAAGCAAAGCTTACTTAAATGACCTGTGACTTAGTTGCATGATTCACAGGGCTGATGTAGTCTTTAATGGAAAATAAAATTTAACAGTTAGGGTTTCCAGGAGTCTTGCTTTGTTGTCATCTCCTCGTTTTCACTTGAATGTTGCATTTACTAGCGGGGGGAAGGATGTATTGGAATAGCCTTTGTTTTACATCAGTCATTCAGGAGTATAGGTAAGTCTTGGCATTTAAGGTAATATAAGAAATTAATTGTATTCTCCATTATCAAATTTAAAAATTATATTTGAAAGCTAAATAATGGAAGATGTCAGTTCATTATTTCTAGAAAAGGGGTACAATGTTAGTTTTTTAATACAAGATCGCAACTTCAAAAACACAGATCTGTGTTGTTAATTATTCGTTTGGACTGTACACTGTCTTATAAAACTAAGAGCCAGCTCTCCGTAAAAACAAAAAAGTGGGAAATAAATATTATATTAAAAAAATGTGGTTCTCAATAATATGGATCATCAAGTGAAATATATCTTCTGTTATGCAGGTGTCAAATTAGATATTTAATGACCTGTTCTGGTTTCAAAATCTATAAATGCTTCATAATTGAACACAGGGTTTTGAGGAAGAAAAAAAGTCTAAAGGCAGTTCATAAACACTTTTTTTCACTGCTACTTTTTTTTTTAGTTCATACTGCCTTTATTTTATATTTGCTATGATATGCAGATCTACTTATGCTCAAATAACTTGAATTTTAGGCTGCGTTACAGGCCTTTGCTCATGGAAATTGTTAGGAAAATGTATATCATTTAACATACTTTTCTTTAGTATAAAATTATGTTAATGAACCTGACAACTACTTCTATTTTCTGCTGTGTTAAAAAGAAAGTTGGATCTGATAGAGCCAGAACTACTTTAAGTCAAATATTGCAAAGCCCGTTTCATCAGTTTCACTGGTGGAGACGGTAGAGCAGGCTACTAAAAATTTCAGGGAGAGACAAAAATTATGTTTGCAAACCTTATACCATCAAGGATGAAGGGATTTACTTGATTTTATTTTGAAATAATCTGTTTTCTTGTGCTCTTAAAGGTTCTAAAAATCAGAAACATGTCTTAAGACCAGAGTCTCTTGAAGGAACAGATGAAGAGGATCCAGTTACAGCACTGGAGTGGGACCCTCTGTCAACTGACTACCTTCTTGTTGCTAATTTACATAATGGTATTCGACTAGTTGATTCTGAATCTCTGTCCTGTATCACTACTTTTCATTTTCCCAGTGCAGCAGCATCTGTTCAGTGTTTAGCCTGGGTTTCTAGTGCACCTGGAATGTTTATAACGGGAGGTAAGCCTTTTATTTCCTGATTTATACAAAGGTAATAAATATAGAATTGAGTCTTGAAAATTGATACTTCAAGTTTGATCTTTGTTTCTTAACATTTCTACAAATAAAAGCACACATGCATTGTACAAAAATAACATAAAGCTATAGAGAAGAACAGAAAACTACACTGTAAAAAACTGAGCAGTTTTTACTTATTTTGTATTTGTTTGGTACATAAACAAGTGACTTTTTTTTTATACTAAGTATTTTCCTCAGGCACATTTTAGCAACAAATATGAGAGTTGCTTTGGAAATAGGAATAAAAGTGCATTGTACTAGTGAATGTCACTTCTTGCTCCCCAGCTTTTCTTTTTCTATTTTTAGAAGGATTTTTAAAAAAAGAGATAATCTATTTCCTGCCTGGCTTCTACACCAGAGATGTTAGTGCTCAGGTTGAAGAACTAATGAATAAGGAAAGGGAGACTGTGAGAATATTATGTAGAGAGACAGGTTCCATAGAGTTTATCTACTGAAGTTGAAATAACTAATTATAATCATCATTGTTCATAATAGTGATACTACCATGGAGATGACAGTGCCTGCTTATAAAATTCTTCTTAGAATTCTAAGTTTAATTAATTGTTGTATTTTTGCTTAAATCAGTTCTTAAACTGCATACCTCTGTGTACAGTAGAAAGAGAATAATAAATCAAAGAAATGGTTTTGTATGTTTTTGTCTTTTTTTTTTTTTTAAACCTCAGATTCTCAGGTTGGTGTGTTACGTATTTGGAATGTTTCTCGTACAACACCTATAGATAATTTTAAATTGAAGAAAACTGGTTTCCATGGTTTGCATGTGCTAAATTCTCCTCCAAAAAAAAAGTGTAAGTGTAATTTTTATTGTTATTCACTGCAATGGCTGCAAGTTAAGAAAATCTTGTTTGTGAATCTTGTTATATCTGAGTCAATCTTTGTAAGTTTGTGTCAGCTCTGTAGTTCTTAATTAAACAAAGTACACTCTGGTGCCAGTGGACTAGACAAATGTGTAAAGGATCAAGCACCTATTAACGTCCTTCTTTAGCTGGCCAGGCTTCATACAGGAATTCTCGATTTCTTTTGTTTTTAATTTCATTGGAATATAGAGCATTTACTCTTTATAACTGTTACTTATTATTAAATGAAAAAATAAAAAGTAATCTTATCTGTTTATATGTTTTGCTTTATTTTATTAAGCATGTTCATCGCCGTATCCTACTAAAAATCACCATACATCCTCAACAAGTGAGGCTGTTCCTCCTCCAACTTTAACCCAAAACCAAGCATTTTCTCTTCCTCCTGGTCATGCTGTCTGTTGCTTCATGGATGGTGGAGTGGGGCTTTATGACATGGGAGCCAGAAAGTGGGATTTCCTTAGAGATTTGGTACGTTTCATCTCTGGCTTTGGAATGAGAGTTTATTTGGCTTATATACTTTCTTCCAACAGCAAAAAATGGACAATGAAGTCTTCTCAGCACTGTAAAACAGTTTCTGTCATTAAAAAGAGTCTACATTTCCAGGGGAAAAAATGACAGTTCTGAAGTTGAAAGTAATTCTTTTATTGCAAAAGACTGAATCCTGTAGGAAGTATTCTGGCAGTTTTCATTCAGAAATAAAGATTTAAAGCTTAGTTGTTTTGTTTTTCAACTGAAATTCTAATTTGATGACCTTCTCAGAAATATTATCCAGAAGGCTTTATATAATCCAGAATAAAAGTTCTAGTCAAATCAGAGAGAAAATATATGCAAATTGGATGGTGAGGTCATTCAGTTTAAAATGACAAAGACCAAATTAATAAGCCTTCTTTGAAGCAGAAATTCAAAACTCGGTTTGTCACTTATTAGGTGAGCCTCATCTTCACTGGGCTTTTGGTTGTTCTTGAGGATTTTTCTCTTTACCTCTTTCCCCATTGCCTTTTCATTGGAAAAACCTGAATAATTTTCAGCTCTACTTCACACATGTTTGAATAGAGGCTGCTGGTGGCTGTTCTCTTTCCATTTTTAATGGTTTTGGTCCTGTAATGCAACTGAGGCTTAAAAAAAAATCTTGCATGTTATCTATTTCTCATGTGTGTGTCAAGTTAAATTCTACAAATGCATGTCTTAGAAAACAAGCAATTGACACATGAAATTTCTAATGGATTGAAGTTTAAACTGCAGTGGAGCATAGACTGTATTTAGAACACAGAAAGCTCAATGGAATACTAGAAAACTCGTAGAACATGATCAACATAAAAGCTTTATCTTTTTCAGTCATATACTTTTTACCTGAAGGACAAAATTATTTCTGTTATAAAAAAATTAATTTTTGTTGGGTGTTTTTGTTAGCTTAACTTTTTCAATTCTGTGTTTTAGCAACTTGGTTCCAATGCAAAATGATAACAAGTCCCTGGCATTTCATCACCCTATTTCAGGGCAGAATTCTGCTGTCTTTATTAATGATTTATGAAAGGGAGGAGTGTTATAGTCCAAGCTATTTTATACTTTTGAATTTTAACTGATGAGCCAGGTTTTTTTGGAACTCATAATTGGTCTGACAAGTTATAATACAATGTAATTTAGAGTTTGAGCTAGAGTTAGACTTCAGAAACAAAGCAAATATAATAAAAATGGATTAAATATTTGTTTCATTTAAGGGACATGTTGAGACCATCTTTGATTGCAAATTCAAACCTGATAACCCTGATCTTCTTGCTACAGCTTCATTTGATGGCACAATAAAAGTTTGGGACATAAATACTTTAACAGCTGTTTACACATCTCCTGGTAATGAGGGGGTTATTTATTCCCTTTCTTGGGCTCCAGGTAAGAATGTTTTGCTTTAGGTCTAAACGTTCTTTGAATTAGCACTGACTAGCAGAAATTTGTGTTATAAAAGTATTAGTTTTAGACAGAAGGGTATCTTGTAAGATCTAAACACAACTGAACTATTAGCTGTGAAACCTGCAGAATTCAATGCTTCAAACCTTGTTGAGGGCTCTCTTACGAGGAAAGATCTCAATATTTCATACTGAGTCAGAATGGAGGGAAGAAAATCTCTGGAGACTTTTCAGCATGACCTTATGCAGATGATGAAAGCTTTTCTTCTTTGCACGGGAAGCAGCTGGTTAAAGGAATTCAGATTCTATTTTGTGCTGAAATAGTGGAACGTATGTGTTTAGATCTTTCCCTTCCTCCTTTGTGTAAGATTCTAATCACTGAAGAGCTCTGCTTTTACTTGATTAGAACAGGGAGGACCTTTTGTGCAAAGCACCTACTTTTTCTTAGAGAAGTCACTGAAGTCAGTGGGAATTTTTCATCTTAAAACTGTTCTGCAAGCCACTTAGGTGAAGCTGGGAGTTTGTTTCTAATAGTTACTAGTGTCAATAGTTGATGATAGGTAGGTTTTCTTGTTGTGTTTTAATTCTTTGGACAGCAAATGTATTTTTAGTGTAAATAATTCAGCTCACTGCCTTTCTCTCCTATGCTTTAAAACTTTAAGAAATAATGGCTGACAGGAAAAAATACTGTGATGGGAAGCTTAATGTAGTTTGCATATGTTAAATGAATTTACACTTTTTGAATTTCATTTTCATTTAATGTCTTGCACCTTGTTCCTCTTCAAGGATAATTGATCTTGCTATTTGGAAATTATGGCAATATGAAATACTGTGTTTTCTCTTGTGTTTATTTTGTTTTGAAATCTAAATTCAGTTTGTAGTAGTATCTTACCTTGAGAGAACAGTTCACTGGAGGGGTGCTTTTCAAGTCTTGCATTCTGATTTTTTTTCTTTTTAAGTAAGTTTTAAGCTAATTGGAAGTATGTGCTTCAACTTCAGTTCCTTACCATCCTGTCCAAAAGTTCCTGTCAATCCCAGACAGAACTTTTCCTGCTTCTTTCACATCCTTACTCCTAGAGTTCTCTACCTTGTACTATCATTTATCTTTATTCCTAACATATAATTCAATTCACACCACTATTTGTATTTGCATGTGGTCTCAAAAGACCTTTGAACATAGTGATTATTCTCTTTTTGTTTCTTCTCACTATCATTCTCTTACCTGAATCTCTTTCCATCTCATATATGTCCCTTCTAGGCTCCTGCTGCATTGATTTCCTTTTCCACCTCTGACGTGTGGTATAAAACAACAGTCAAAACTTTTTTATATATATATATGTGCCATACAGCTATTTAGGAAAAGTATAGCTATATTGAGATAGAGGGTCACTGTGGTAAGGAGAATTTGCTGGCTTTTGTATTAGATGTGAATTCAATTTTCAGGTTTTCACTATGGAGTCATATATTCAGCTTTTCTGCCCTGTAGAGTATGGTTACAGATTCAAGTACATTCTTGATGGGCTTAGGTGCTGCAGTGGTGCAAAATTAAGACAACAAAGTACTGTTATATATTCTCTCACGTTCTTCCTGATTTGTCTTCGTATGTAGGGAACTTCAAAAGAAAATGCTCAGGTTGCTACAAATTTGAGCTTGAAACATTGAGATTGTATCTCTCTTTCAGTTTGAGTCATGTGCATCATGGACATTATTTTCTTGTCGCCTTAGCTGCAAGACTTTCAGCAGGCATTGACAATATGTTTTGTAAAAATACAACTTCTATTTTACCCTTTCCTCAAAACAAGAACATAGAAAAGCAGGTCAGGCTTTTGTTGAAGTTGGTATTTGTGCCTTAGTATCAAATGCTGGCCTTAAGCTATGAAAAACTCTTGTTTATGTGCCACTGATGTCTTCTGTTTATATTACATCTCTTGAATTTAAAGTCAAAATGTGTTAGTCAAAGAATATTGTGATCTTATTGTGAGATCTTACAACTATTTTTCTTTAAAGGAGATCTGAACTGCATAGCAGGTGCAACATCCAGAAATGGTGGCTTCATCTGGGATGTCCCAAAAGGCAAAATGATAACCAGATTCAGTGAGGTAAGATGAGTTTACATCTTTTTTTCTTGTCTATATGAAGTATAAGTTAGTAAGTCCCTCTAGTGCCAATAAATAAAGATGAGTCTAAGTTCATATGTTTTTAAAAGGTGCTATGATAAAGAAAGAATTATGTGGGTGCCAATTTATCTCTGAGGCAGAAGTATTTTTACTTCCTCAGACTGAGTTTGTGACATGTGAATGGTGAAACTCCAGATGGTCTCTATTATCTTAAAATTGGTCCTGTAGTGATACACAGCAAAAGCATAGCTGATTCTTCCTTAAACATGTAAAGATATATGGACATATAGACTTCAAACTGGGTACCAAAGTGTAAAATGATGTTCTCTATTTTCAGACATATGGCCCAGAAAAAAATTTCAGTCCCTAAAGTCTAGACCAATACGCCTCCATTTTGCAGCACACTAAACAGTATGCCTTATTTAGAATCTTGCCTTGTAGTACCTGAAATCTATACAAGCGTTTGCAAGTCTTGAAACAGTAGCATAATTGTTATTGGCAGAAGGAGCTGTTTAATACTGTGGTGTAGTATTCTATACTATTTTGTGTATTCTTCGTATATAGTTGTAATCTTCAGATTATACAGACATAATTAACTGTGGTGTCTGCATCCGAAGACAAAGGACGCTCTTTAAGATGACAGGGGGAGGGGGGAAGGGGACAGCACAGCGAACAAGTATACATACATCCTTTCAAGAGTTCCTGAGTTCTAACACTCAGAAGATTTGCACTTGTACTACTAAACGTCTTTTTTCAAACACTTGTCCTGATACACATACCACTTAAGCTTTCACATACCATAAATACAATTATTTATGCCTGCTAACTTTTTTATTCCAACAAGTAGCTAACCTTTACTCCACCTTCAGGTTCATATACTTATGGGTTGCTCATTCTTCAATTTAACCCAGTTTTGTCTCTTGGATCCTGAAGAGTATGTCAATTTTACTGTCTCTCTGTTCAGTCCCAATTTTTTGGACTTGGATTCTCAAGTATTCCAGCTATATTGAGGACTCATTATAATGTGGTTTTGTACAGTATACTTCACTGGGAGAAAAGGGCTGAAGCCCATGGGAGAATAAAATAAAGAAGATGAGTCAATAGATGAGAGAAAAAAGGGGTGAATTATTTCTTATTGATAGGTATTTTGCATTTTTTGAAGCATGGAAAGAATGGAATCTTCTGCATTGCCTGGAGTCATAAAGATTCCAAAAGAATAGCAACCTGCAGCAGTGATGGATTTTGGTGAGTGTTATTGGGGGAAAAAAAAAAATAAAATTGGTAAATCTACTTTTCAAGTCAGTAAACTTTGACAGTACTATCAATGATTAATTTTAAAGCTATTCTTACTAGATGATATTAATCTCCTGTATTTTTTAGATATATTTTTCATGATTCTAAGAAAAAAAATAAAGGAAGTGTTTGCAAAAGGAATGGTGTCTAAGACACTCTGATAGTGATGCTGAACATTGATTTTTGTGTAGCCAAGAATATTCTTCTAGGTTTCTTATCTGTAGATATGGAGGACAGTTTTCAAAAGCTATCCCACTGTATTTGTCTTAATTTTTATTTATTTCTATAAGTTTGTTTTTTCAAGAACTAGGAATCTTTATTTTAGAACAGAGCAATTGTAATTGTACTATCATAGGAGTATAATAGTTTATTTGTAAGAACTTGCAAGTGCCCGTTGAGAACAAATTTGCATGTATTGTGTTCCAATACATTTTTTTAAATATTGCTCACTCTTTTCCTTTGCTACCTGTTATTTCAGCTCAAACATAATATGAGCATGAATTTCAGAAAACAATCAATTTTTTTTTTTAATACCTAAAGATCTATTTGTACTTTAAAGCCATAGCTACAACTTAGATTTTGGGCTGTGAGGATTCTTTCAGGGAGGGAGGCACCACAGTGGACATCTTGACAGCCCCTCTGAAGGAGCATGGACTCTGAAGTCCAATTAAATGTTTTGTTGGGAAATACATAGTTAGCCTTGTAGATGAGGGGCTGTGGGAATAAAGATTTCTCATTTTCCTTCTGTATGCTTTTTACTATCTGGCTTATTTGCACAGAGTCAAACTTGACTTTTGGATAGCCTACTCAGAATGCTTTTTTCCATATAATAGTACATTGTAATTGATTTCAGTATTATTCGAACCATTGACGGCAAGGTTCTTCACAAGTACAAACATCCAGCTGCAGTGTTTGGCTGTGATTGGAGTCAAAACAACAAGTAAGTGAAAATTAGCCCGAAGAATTGATAATGTTTACTAGTGGCCCAAAGAATTGATAATGTTTACTATTTAAATTGATTACCAATTAACACAAAATTATTTAGAATGTGATATTTACTGTGATATTAGAGCACTGGAATTGTTTATCTTCCACAGTAGGATATGTCTTTACCAGCTCTATATTCCCAGTAGTATGTTTCATTGCCCAGCATGTCAATGTGTTGAGTAGGACAAGGACTACTTAACTTTCAAAAGAGGACATTTTCATATTGATAGGAGGAAAAAAAAAAATTC
>VXBL01002500.1:1743137-1811365 GCA_013400195.1 Aramus guarauna | reverse complement strand
AAAAAAAAAATTCTCTGGCTAACTATATAATGGGGGGGGGGGGGGGGAGCAAACATTCAATACCAGGCAAAGGGGGTTTAGATTGGCTTCCTTCTAATGACTGATAAGCTAAAGATAAAGCAGGCAACTAAATACACTGTGATATATGTATTAATTTTGCAGATAATTCCTAATAACATGAGAACTTTTTTGTCATAGAGCAGTTATACGGCATTTCAAACTATTAATAGTTGTGTTGGGTAATTGGTCAAACTGTAGTGCAAATGGCATTCCCTGTTGCAACTAATGTATCTTTATGAGTTTTTTCTGATTTAGTGCATTTAATTAGTTTATCAATAACTTCATAATAAAGACATAAAGGAGAAGCAAAAATAACATATTTTTAAAGTACATTACAAAATACACATCATATTTTTTAAACTAAAAAACCATAAGTACTCTTCATGATTCCAGTGACCAAAGATTTTACCACTTTTTTTTTTTTTTTTTTTTTTTTCAGAGATATGATAGCTACTGGTTGTGAGGATAAAAATGTTCGTGTTTACTACTTGGCAACCAGCTCAGATCAGCCACTGAAAGTTTTTACAGGGCATACTGCAAAGGTGTTTCATGTACGGTGGTCTCCCCTGAGAGAAGGAATCCTCTGCAGTGGCTCTGATGATGGGTGTGTATTTTTGAACTATTAGACAACTTAAGTTTCTCTGTTAGTCCTACTCAGGATTTTAAGATCTTTAGTTATACTGGCACCTTCAAAAACTCTGTGAATAATATAATAAGCTCAATCTGTGCCTTGTTCAGATTCAGACTGTAGCTTTTTTGTTAACTTAATACAGTATTTGTGCAGCAGGATAATTATCTAAAATTGTCACAACTGCTATAGCAATGCAACTTTCCAAATGCTTTCCCAAGAGTAGTCAGTGATTGATACCTGTTACTCCCAGGAATGATACAAGGTGGGTACCATATGCTTACATTATGTCTAAAGATACGGGTGCAAGCCCTGCTCTTATATGTCTTTCAAAAGTATAATTAAGTAGAATCTGTGGAGATTTTTTAATGGGTGCTTCTATTTTGTTGGGTTTGATGACATTTTTTGTGGGGCATTGGCTCCAACCTTTTCTATTACAACTTCTATAAATGTATTGCAAATAAACATTCTGATAAATTTGAAGCTTAGAATATTGCTGAAGAGATAATCATATTTCAGTAGGTGATTTGATGGACATAGGTCTTTTTTTATCCTGTTTCAGTACTGTTCGAATATGGGATTATACACAGGATACTTGTATAAATGTTCTTAGTGGACATACAGCTCCAGTACGGGGACTGATGTGGAATCCTGAAATTCCTTACCTTCTAATATCGGGCAGTTGGGACTACACAATTCGAGTCTGGGACACAAGAGATGGAACATGTTTGGACACCGTTTATGATCATGGTGCAGATGTATATGGTAATTTTTTTTCCTGTATTGAAATACATTTTTAAATATTTTAAAATTTATAAAATAATTTAATCAAACTGGTTATTAGATAGACTTAATTATTTACTCACACTTTTAAATTTCCTCTCTACTAGGATTAACATGTCATCCTAGTCGTCCATTTACTATGGCATCTTGCTCTCGTGACTCCACTGTGAGACTCTGGTCATTGACACCTCTCATAAACCCTCTACAAATAAATATTTTAGCAGATAGATGTTGGGATGAGATTATCGGTAATACAGGTAAGAAAATTGAATATACCATGGTTTTAATTTTCTCCGTTACTTTTTTCTTTTTTTTTTTTTTAATATTCATATATAAATATTTGTGTGTGTTAGATCGTGCTGTGGAACCTGGTGCTCCTCCGTTGCTGTGTGGTAAAGTTTCCAGGGATATTAAACAAGAAGTGGAAAAACTGACAGGAAATCCTCGAGGAAAAAAACTAAGGTGGTTTTCAGAATGTTTTTCAGTAAGTATTCTGCAAACTTAAGCATGTTGTCAGCAGGCATGACTTTCTCTTCTGAAGTCAATCTCCAAAACTCAAATTTCTTTCTTCTCTACCCCTTTTTTTTTTTCTCCCTTTCTTAAGGGGAGACCCTGCTCAGAAAATATGCAGAGATCAATTCTATCTCTTAACATTTCTGCATGTAAAAATGTCCATGACTGCATTGTTTTAGTTGTGAACACCCATTTCTGACAAAGCGAAATAGGTGAGATCATTTGATTTTTCCATAGTAAAAGTTGGATTTGGCGACAATTTTCTATTGAAGAAAATGAAAAGGCATGTTTTATCAAACTGCATTGGAGTTTTAAATTTTAATCCATCAAAGGGACATCGTCATTACAGATAAGGTTTGAACTGCCCAAGTTTCTGTGCCAAAAGTGCTGTATTAATTTCTAGGAGCTGTAGATCTGGATGACCCATGCCCCAGTATCTATCTGTTGCCTTTGCTCCATTGCACAGTAGTATTTCCTATAAATCACTGCAGCCTCTCTGTGCAATTGAGTTAAAAATATAAACTACGGGGTCACTGTGAGTGCTTACCTGCCTAGGAGCTGAACTTGAGGTAGAACAAGGACAAAAATGACCTGGAATTACAGCTTGTGTCGAGCACTGTTGTAATTTAAGTCAATACACTGATCTACAAGGACTTAGTCTATCCAAAATATTTGTTTTGATTTCTAGCTGAATTGAAGTGTATGCTTTAGAAATGCTGAAACAGTATTCCTCAATTACAAAACTATGGGGAGTCAAGTAAGAGCTTTAAGGATCTCTAAAAAGAGGGAATAGTCTTTTTGGTTTTGGTTTGTAGGGGCTTTTGGTTTTTTTCCCCTCCTAGCAGGATCCTCTACTTTTTACCAGCTCAGAAATAACTGGACTTTTAAACTTGTAATCCTGTTATTCTTAGAAAAGCTCCTTCAGGTCAAAGGTTTAATGATTTTTATCTTTTTTAAGCTTTTAATTACTCTCTGTCTTCTAGACCTCATTGAATGTTAAACCATTGTCCTAGTTCTACAAAACGATTGATTAAAGTGTTAGACCAACAAAAATGCTTAAAATGTATTTAAAAAAAAAAAAAATCACCTTGATAGCCTGTAAGATTTTGTGAATATGCAGTGATACCTTATGTGTCTATTTCAAGATTTAATATCGAGCTAGTAAACCAGATAGTGGCAGTCGAGCCTTGAAGTTGTTTTTTACCTTGCCCATACCTTTGCTTTACAGAAAATGGTAAACAAGTACTGGGACAGCTCCTACATCCCAGCAGCTGAATGTTGTTTTATGCCAGCAGTAGCCACCAGATAGCTTGTATTCCTCTGGGAGCAAAAGGGAAAACTCTAATGGCGAGCCCATAACTCTGTCCACACATAACCAAATACTTAAGTTCACAGATCTTGCTGTATCTTCACAGTCATCGAGAAGACTGAAGGAGTTGTAGTATCTTGAACCTAACTCAAGTCTTTGTAGTAAAGATTCTAATTTATTGAAATGATCTGAAATTGGAATTGGCTGAGAAATGTTTTCCAATGTATTTACAAGTTCAAGTTTTTCTCTTCAACATTACTGTAATACAACTCTCTTCTTCCTAACAATTTTAGTCTCCAGGAGGCTGCAAAAATTTATGGGATTTAGTTGCTGTAATAAAAGGACAGGATGACAGTTTGCTTCCACAAAACTACTGCAAAGGAATTATGCATATGAAACATCTCATTAGATACAGAATGGTAAGTGAAGCATTAATTGTATGTGAAAATGGTTGTTTATCCGTATAGTATTTCATTCTTTAAAAATAACATTTAATGCTTTACTAAGGGGTCACAATTTATTTCATGTCCAAAGATATTTGTGCAATATCACTTCCCTGTGTAACACTAGTCTGTTAGAATAATAGCATCTAATGAAGTTTGCAGGACTTCATGAATACTCAGTGTTAAAATGCTAGATTATGTTTTTTAACTAGAAAAGCATTTTTCAAAATAATGAAAAGAAATTGCAAAGCAAGCATCATTACAGCTTGAGCTATAAAGTGACTTTGTCTTCCCTATTAGATGTACCGTACTTTTATATTCAGTAAAGTCAAATTATTTGGTTGTATAACCATGAAGTTTGTAGTTATGTTAAGATGCAGGGGCAGGAGACCTCATGTCTGAAAATAGAGGAGAGTCAGCAAAAATGTGCACTGTAGCTGTCTGGAAGAAGTGGAAAAACAAGAACCTGTCATTAATACAGATACGCAGTTGAAGAATCACTCAGATGTGAATGTGAAATTTAAGTACTAGGCTATAAACTTATTAGTAGCTGTATATATGAATACGCAACTAGACATACAATTTGTGCAGAATATGAGGATACGTGTTTCTGTCAGGGACTTCTTTGGGATTCTGTAGTGTCCCTTACTCTGAGAGGGTTGGAAATAGAGGAAAAATATCTATTGGTATGGATCAGGCAACGTATGACTCCCCACCTGCCACTCCCAGGGCTAAATGCCTGCCAGGCATTTACCTGTACCTGGCTTGCTGTCACAGGCTGTCTTTTATGAAATCAGACTCTTAAGAGTCAGAAGGTATGTAGGACACTCTTTAAGTGATCAAAGTTTGTTTGTGGTTGGTTGTTTTTGTTTTGTTTTTATTGGTGATGTTAACTGTTAACATCGTATTAGCAGAGCAGCTGCTATTAAGCTTGGGGAGGGGTGTTTGTGTGTCCAAAACCCAATTTTCTCAGCCAGTTAGCCTGAGAAGAAGAAATTAATTCTTGACTTATGTAGTGCAAGCAGTCTGTTTATCCCTGCAACATAACTTCATGCGTTTATAACTCGGGTGACCTAGAGCAGCTACAGCAATTGCTGATCATTCTGTGGATCTGGATTAAGTGCTCTCATTAATCAAAAGCATTTTGTCCCCTTTTTTGCTGACTCAGAATCTTGCTTGAGAGCTTTAAGAGAAAGTAGGGGTAAGGTTATGCTGGCTGCTTATGTATGGCTACTAATACCATTTTTTCCTTAGGAAAATGGATAATGGCATTACAGCACCTAGACATTTCAGGATGAAGTAGGGACCTAGAGCAAGTACATTTTTCTGTTTCTAACAAACAGAGAGGATACACTGGAGTCTTCAGTGTGAAAGACATAGAGGTGCCAAGTGAAAAAGTAACATAGTTTGTTTTAAAAACACCAGATCCTTTGCCTTTCTCAGCAGCTGCCATTGGTCTACATTGCAGTTTACTTTGGTAAAGAATGTGCAGTTTGTTCTCCATCTTCCGTACATGGTATTGTAAAGCCATGAATAGCCAAACTCCATCTTGCATGCATTGATGATAGACAGTTGAACTGAGAGTTCTTGAAATGTGAAGTGAAGCTCCTCTTGCGTTGTTTTTTTTTTTAAATGTAATCCTGTTGCAGCTTGTTTCTCAAACTCTGCCAGAAGGAGAAATTTAGTCTTATTTCTTCAGCTAATATGAAAATTGCAGTGGTTAGGTATATAAATCATTCATTGGTCATGTGGTTAAAGGGGTACAACAGATCAAGACACAGATCGAGCCTACTGTCTTTATTCTTTCTTTATTTGGACATCATTCTAATGGTAATAAGTACAATTTCCAGTTCTGTATGGTTTATGTTCATAAATATTTTTTTAATCTCAAAAAATCATGATTTTTGAGGGACATCTGGGTGAATTACTATTACATATGAGAAAATGGTTGAGAAAAAGTTATTAAAAAAAAGATGAAGATAATTGAGGAAAGTGAATGTGTACAACAAAACACTAGCACGGTTACTTTAACAATGTAAATAGTTATCTGTAATCTCATTGTAAGCTCTTCCAATTAGTTCATAGTAATCTCTTCCAATTAGCCTTTTCTCAAAAGGATTTTTTCTTAAATGGTAACTTTTATATGTCATTGTAATGTTTGACTGTAGTAGTTCATTCTTAAGAAAACTTGTTTTCATCATAGAAAACTGTACTTTTACTTTTTTTTTACTTGTTTCTCCCCTCAGTCCAAGGCACAAGAACTGACAACAGTAAAAATGTCCAAGTTTGGAGGTGGTATTGGTGCACCAAGCAAAGAGGAGAGGCTTAAAGAAGCTGCAGAAATACATTTAAGATTAGGACAAATTCAGCGATATTGTGAACTAATGGTAGAACTTGGAGAGGTAAAATGTCACAACATTATTGAAGAACAATAAAACATGAAGGTTTCTGAAAACCAGCTACCCTAGCAAAGATGGGTTAGCATAAAAATGGGTCATAAGTCCAGAAAAAGAGTAATCTTGCTCCATTTTTATATTCTTAACTATGCAGTCTAATGCGTAGCTCATTCCTTATTGAACCTCTTGAAAAATTTATTTTTAATGGAAGAAACATGAAAATAGTTAAAAACCACAGCTGTTTCTCTAAATAAAATGTATGAATTAATTAATGTATTGCTGCTTTCTTCTAGTGGGACAAAGCTCTCTCAGTTGCACCTGGTGTATCGATGAAATATTGGAGGAAGTTAATGCAAAGGTAAGGTAAAAATACAATGCTGAATTCTGTCCACAGACAAGTAGGAAGGATGGATACTAATATCAGTTGTACTTAGCTTTTTTTGCAGCATTCTGGCGATGTTACTTTTTATTCAGTAACCTTTGGGATGGAACTGTTGGGGTTTTCAACAATGACTTTGTGTACAGGAATCAAATTAAAGGGTTGTGCATAAATGGCAAGTTTAACTGAAAACTCTTTAGTGCAGTATCCACAGTTTGCAAGTCTTCTGAGGTCCTGAAAGGCAAATGGGTTTCAGTGAACTTTATACAGCTTCATCTAATACCTATACTATAGAGATAAGTTTAATGATCAATTATATGTGTAGCTCTTTCTTGTTTATTTATTCATTTGTTTAATTAGGAGAGCTGATCAGTTAATTCAGGAGGAAAATGATGATGTCATCCCATACTGTATAGCTATCGGAGATGTGAAGAAACTAGTTTCTTTCTTTACTTCAAGAGGCCAGCTTAAAGAGGCGCTGCTTGTTGCACAGGTATTATTACGTATAACAGCGTGGGAGATGGGAGATGTGTTTAACTATTCCTTTCTAACTCTGAAGATGACAAGCATATTTAAAAGGCTAGCTTTGTTCACTTTTGCAAAGTGTCTAATGATGCCCTACTCCTTATTTATGTATCCTATTGGCCAGGTTTTATGCAGAAATCATAAGAAGGTATCTCGTGCTTACAGACTTTAAGCCTAATTCTTCTAAATTGCAGTCAAATGCCCATAATGAAAACTGATGTATTTGGTTTTGGCTGAAGTAGAAAATTAACCTGATTTTAGCAGTCAGTATTGATCTTGACGTCTAAGACATGTAGGATTTCTTTTGCATTTCTACTGAGGTCTTGGTTATACTACTTCCTGTAGAATCTTTGTGTGAAACTGCTCAATTGCAGTAGGAATCAATATAGGAATTCAAACTTTTAAATGAATGCAAAAAAGCACAAGAAATTACCAAAAGTATGTATCTTCCTTCTGCTTCCTAATGTAAACGCAAGTTAAAGGGCGCACAATATATGTGAGGCTGATACTTTTCACTCTTTCTCACTGTTCCTTTATCCTTTTTGAGTAATTTCTGTATACTTAACATAGTTTGTTAAATAAACTGTCAAGACTTGTACCTGGTTCATTCTCTCATTCCTACCTGTCCTTGAAAGTTCAATTGCCTTCAGAGATAAGAACTTCAATAATGTATGTGAATTCATGCTTTCAAAATTGTCTATTTGTATGTTGCTGCTGTTCTTCTAATAGTTGTGCAGAGATTGTAACTTTGAGGTATGCTTAAATTTAAGTTATAACGTTTAAACCTTAAAGCTTTAGATAGATCTTCATTTTTCTTGTAAGAGAGACATTGCAGGGGTTGCTTTTATTACAATTCATAGAATAGTCTTTGTCTCAAAGGTTTAATCAGATAACATTAAGCAATAAAATAACAGGACATTTTTTCACTTTTAACTGCGCCCTGAATTTTAATGTTATCCCAGCTACACCTTAAAGCACATGAAAGAATTGCCTCTTAACCCACACCGATCTCTTCTCATTTAATGTTAGAAATAATTTATTGCCAGATGCAAAAACCGTTCAGCTTATACTACTATGTAAACTTTTCCAGATTTGCTGGTATACCTACTGAGATGTGTCTATGGAGTTCATCCTTCACGCACAGCCACTTGCTCTTAAGGGTGTAAAAATCAAGGTTGTAGCCCTCACTATCCATTTTAAATATATTCAAATGCTGGAAAAATCCTGTACAAATTCAAATGTAGAATTTCTTGTATGACTGGCTAAAACTAGGCTAAGATTAGCTATAAGTAAGTTCTTTGGTTTAAACATTTCCTTTATTATAACTGGACTTTAGAAGGATTTCTATAAATCTTAGCTTATTTTTTTTTCTTGTTGAAAAATCACATTTTGTATTTATTTTGGTTGGTGCATGAATTAATCTATTTTTTTATTCACTTCTAGGCAGCTTGCGAGGGAAATATACAAATGTTACCACTCTCCATAACAAGTGGATATTCAAATTCTGATGGAAACAATACAGATGATTATAATGAGTAAGTTTGTTCTAGTTTATATCTAATGCCTCATTTCAATGCAGAATGTAAAGTCATCAAGGGAGATAAACCTTAGTGGTATAATTTGGCATCAGCAATGTAAAATTTGACAACAAAATGTTACATCTTCTACTACATAATTGATAGAGTTACTGTTTCTATAGTGAATAATTCCCCTGTTGTGCCGCCTCCTAGCACCAAATGGATCTTTCCATGTGTTATAAATATCCTTTTCATTTGCTTGGTTTTTTAAGATGCATTCCTATGCACTTAAATATGATTAAATATGTAGCGTATTAACTTAGAACTTTTGGTACATTGAGAAAGATCTAGCATTAACAAGTATCTGTGAGACTGTTTTATGCATCTTCTCCTGAAGCTTCACTGTTTATCATCAGTGAAGTTTCTGACAATGTACACTAATGGCCCTCTTCATTGTCTGTGCTCATAAAAGAAACCATGCATCTTTCTTATTTAGAACTACTCAAAAACCTGAATCACATTATCAAGTTATGTGTAGTAACAAAAGCAATTTGGAGGCTGTGTAGTTACTGCATTTACATTTGCAGTTTTGAGCAATTAGATATTTATGCAGGCTTCACCAGTACAGAATGAATATCCAAATATTTGATATTTCTTCTGTCAATCTGAAGAGACATTTCCATCTTGATGTAGATTTTGAGAAACTGATCCACCTGAATATGCACCAACATAATTGGTGGATGAAGCTCAAACTGCATTTTGAAAGCTAGTGGTGTCATTATCTGTAACTCAAACATAGAAATTTTAGGGTACAGAAGCAAATGTCATGACTTGTATACAAATTAAGAGCTGAAGAACTCCAACTTTTCAGTGACCTTGCAGAACTAATGTTTTGTTCTTGCAGACTTCTGCACAAGGTCAGTAAAGAACTGGCAGAATGGTATTTCCAGGATGGCCATGCAGTGCTTGCAGCATGTTGCCATCTGGCTGTTGAAAATATAGAGGTAATTATTTATTTTTTTTTCTATTGAACTGTGGAAAGGCCAGCTTCCTCTTTACATCTCCACACAGTAACTATTTTTTGAAATGTATGTACCACATTCTAAAAAGTATTACTTATACTTGGTATTTCCTTTGTATATATTCATATAGAGAATTTGATCTTTACAATATTGAAGTTAGTAGCAAAACTCCCTGATTCTATTAAATTCAAGATTTCTCTCACACACAGAAAGTAGTATGTTATTATTTAATTATATTTTCATATATACAGTATCTTGTTAAATCAGAAAATACAAGCTACCTAAGTACTTAACACTTATGCGTATATGTATACATGTAACTATTTATAGTGACTCAAAAGCCCCATTCAGATCTGGAACTCCATTGTACTACAAAAGGTGCAATCTCTACCTTGAAGAATTTGCAGTATAAATGATGAAGTTTATAGGGGGGGAAAAAAACCCTACCCCTCAGCACAAAAGTGGGGCTGACATGTAGGAAACACTTTCAGATTTTTCATTTTGTTTGTAGCTTTGCAAATTGTTTCTTTTCCTCATTCTCTCTGGATTTTGTTGTTGCTGACCCAACATGTTCTTCCTCCTCTATCCCCTAAAATGAGTAAAATTCCATCTTAATGAGCTGTTCAGAGAAAAAGCAATTATCGGTTAATGCCTGTATTTTAAAATAGACATGTTTCAAGTTGTTTTGTAGTCTCTTACTGTTTAATATTCTGCTATGCCTATCAGCAACTCCAGCTGCCCAGAAAGGGTAAAACCAGGAGATCCTTCCTGGTTTGGTTGTCTGGGTTTTTTTGAGTCTCCTTTCATCAAAAGAGAGGGAAAATAAGTACTCTGAAAGCTAGTGCCCTTACTTAAGGCTAGGAGGAATTGCTATCATGCATTTTATGTATATGTAACCTCTTTGGTTAAATAAAGGAAGATTCTGCTAAAGGAAATAGATTTGGTTATTTAGAAACTGATTAACACATGGTGCACAATTATTGAGTCATTCAAGAGACCCAAATTTTATAAAGTTGCTTTAGTTAATGCATATTTTTTTCATTCTGTAAAAAGCAGTCTCATAAATGAATGTCATGTGCTCAACATGGTGAATCCCCAAAAATGCTTGTGTCCCTTAATGATATAATTTTTTCATTGAGCAAGCTTGCGATGGCAAACCTGATTCGTGGAAATGAACTGGAGTTGGCAATCAGTGTGGGTACTGTCTTAGGAGAAAGTGCAGCACAAGCAACACATTATGCCCTAGAATTACTAGCAAGAAAATGTATGACAGTAACAACATGGTAAGAATTTCTTAATCCAAAGAAGATTGATATTTTATTTTTTTTTCCCCCACCAACAAAATGATAAAGATGTTTCATTCTAAAACTTATAGACACCAAACCACCATTGGTAGATAGAATAAGAATTGCTGCTTGAATAAGAATTGCTGTATTAGACCTTTGAAGCACAGGGCATGCAAATGTTCTGCTTTAATCACAAAATACATTATGTATGCATTGCAAATGAGAGAAGAGTTGTTGTCAAACAGTATGAAACCTGCTGAAAAACCTACATACTTGGGCAATAGGTAGCATAGTACTGAGTAAAAATGACTGCTTCAAACAAAGTAAAGCTAGAATTGAATTATAAAGTCAAAAGGAACAGAAGCTTAAGTAGGATCTGTGAAGTGTTTTTTGTTTTGTTTTTTTTTATTTTTAAGTACTTGCTTGAAAAATATAAAAACCTAAGAGACTGAGGAATTATTTTATATTGGTATTGTGAATACAAGACATGCAACAAGATTTAAGGGTGAAACAAGATTACTATTTAATTCTGCATGCGTAGGTCATTTCTCTGTTGCCTACGGGTGAAACTTACCTCTGCTAAATTTTCTTTTCCTCCTTGTAGTGGTTTTACATTGAAGGATACAGTTTTGGTGTGTTTTTTATCTACCTATGAAAAGCAGAAAATCATTTTAAGGTATATTTGACAGCAGTACAGGTGTTTCAGAATTAACATTTCGTAGAAAATTTGTGCTTAAACAGATACTGCAATTGAGCATCAGTTTTTCTGCTGCAGTTGGTATTTGCTTAAGCATCTAGAGGTAGCCTGAGAGAAACATAGTGGAACTCCTCTCTACAGAGCATTTAGCCTTAGACAATGAAGCGTTGTAGAAAAAGATAAAATAAGAAATGAATGATTTACTACTTTGGTTTTGCAATGATTTAGCATGTCTGCATTGCACCAATTCTAACAAGGTTGTTTATACATTGTATATTTTTTTTCCAGTTCCATAACAAAAGCTTGTTCTGATCTCAGTGCTGTAACAAGTACTTATAATAGAAGGGCATTTACCTCTATGTACATAAAACTTCTGCAGACTTACAGCATGTGTACACTGAAGTCTACATGGGTGTATGGAATAAAATTTTAAACTGATGTAGTGCATATTGCCCAAGTATACATCTGGATTTGTCAGTGGGTTTCATATGCTATCCTGAACACCTATTACAGCTACCCCCTGCAATCCTGGATTCTGATTTGCAGCCATTACAGAATATTTTTCTACTCTGTAGGAAAAAAACTAGGTATTCTTGAATCTCTTAACACAGAGATACTGGCACAGGAAAATCCCCTTGTTCCACTGCATGTATAAGATCATGTGTGGGGAAGCTGGAGTTCAAGGGCCTCTGATATTTGAATATTGGTTTTACTGGTTGTTAGGCTTAGGGATATCCCTCAATTGGAAACATTTCATTGTACAGACAAACTTACTTGTAGACACCTCAGAGAATGCCAAAAGGACTTTGATGGTTTAGTAATGAAATCAGTTATTGGTGGAATGGGTTTTTTTGAGGTTTTGTCTGGTTTTTTTTCTTGGATTTTGTATTTTAGAGCACTTCTAAAAATATAAAATCCAAGCAAAAAAGTCAAAACTTAAACATTCATGCCCTTCCCCGTCTTTCCAAATCTACAGCCTTGGGAAGATGCATGAGTTTTTAAGAACACCATTTTCATTTTAATTATGTTTAGCACCTAAACACTGTTAAAAGCAACCTTCTGCTATTCAGAAGGCTAGTGATATTTTACCTGAGATGCTGAGTCTGCATATTCAGTATTCAGTCACTTGATTTTGTTCTTTTTACTGACAGTGGTTTCAGTTTGAGTCTTAAAAAAACATTCCAGGTAACACAATTTGTAGGCCGTTATATGAAGGCTTCTTTGGATTTTTTTTAAATAAACATTTGATTTCAGTTTTTTGGCTGAGCAATTTCTATTCACTTTAAAAAAAGTACTTAAATTGCCTATGAAGATGAGTACATGTGAGTAACTGATCTTGAAAATAGTTAAGAACTTCTGAATGAGCTTTTCTATTTCTTGGAAAAGCAGCTATTGCATGGTAATAGTATAACAGATTTTCCAAAGACCTTTTGGCATTAGCTTCTTTAGGTTGTCAAAAGGCATTGGAAAGATTTTTGTTGTTGTTAAATAAAATTGGTTAACCTGACCCTTAGATTTCCTGGTGTAGTTTAATTATTTTCTATGAGATTTTTCCTCTGTAAAGTAAGAATACAAACCAAAATTTTGTTCATTACTGTTTCAATGTCTTCTTTTTAGCTTTCCATCACTTGGATACAGGTATTTTACTTGTTTGTAGAAAGAGAGATTTGAAAAGCTTGTGACTTTACTAATACTAAAAATAAGCTTAATCTAAGTGTTCTAATTTTTTAATTATGATCAATACTTGAAAGTGGGATAGAAATCAGTGGCAAATATTGGACAATAGCTTACTTGAACATTTTTAAGACAAGGACTACATTCTGAAAATCCAGGGCAACTCAGTAGAGTTCTTGCCTTACACAGGGGCAAGTCGGTCTTGTGAGTCACAGGAGAAATGATGTCTGCATGAGTAGAAGAGTCACAGAACAACCAGAATAACCAGTCATTAAAAGCTCAGTAGAACAGTTGTTTCAAAATAACTTAGTTATATTTACATTTGTTCCCTCCAGCTGCTTGTTGTGTTAAGGAGGGGGTAACAAATGGTAAAAAGTTAGGAATATAGGAAAAAAAAAAAAGTTAAGAATAGAAATGTCAGTTTGTTAAAACACAATTTTCCTTTCAAAAGGGTGAAAATAGGTATCACATTCTTTCCTTGTATAATCTCTTTTTTTTTTTAATGTCACAGAAGCGCTAGCCATTCTGAATGACTGAGAGGTGCTTTATGCTGATGTCATGGAACTCTAGAAGCCTGGAAGTTTGAGGGTGGTTTCATGAAGTTTGAGCCACATTAATGTCTTTTCTTCTTTCAAATTGGATAGGTCCTACTCTTCCTTCCCATCCCTGCTCACATATTCTTCCATCTCACTTTGAGGTGGTTCTGATGCTTGAGGATTGCACAGCTGTAGCTGTTTAATTTAACCAACTAAAGCAACAGAAAATTAACACATGACTTCTCAAAAAAAAATTAATAGATTAAGCCTCATTTATTGCACCAAAATAGTCTTAGAGACTGAAGTTGCTTCTCCTCTTCTCTGGAGATAGTAGCTTTTTTTCAGAAAACTCTTTGTTATAAAAGGAATGTAAAAGAGAAAACAGTTTCCTCCTATTGCAAGAGTAATAACATTCATCTTCTATTTGTGCAGGGATTTAGCAGCTGATCTTCTTATGATGATTCCTGATAATAAACTGCAGTTAGTAAAACTATGTGCTTTTTATCCTGGATGCGTAGCAGAAATAAATGACCTGCATGAAAAGGTACGATGAAAAAGAATTTACCTGAATGCTATGAAGAGGTTATATATTGATTTGTTTACTAATTTCAGAAATTTAAAGCCAAATAAATCTGTACAATGAATTTGTCACAGTCTTATATGTTACATATTCATTTTTGCTCCTTTAGTCTTCATTGACTTTATTTTCTGTATTGCACAAGAACAACTTTAGTTCTTTAATTTACTCTGTGTGTAGTCTTTCTATGACACAGGTTACTTTCTGAAGTAGCTTATGATCTTCAGAGTTCCCTATCAGTATGACTTATAACCTCATCATCACTGAAGTGCAGCCTAATCATGTCTTGGCAGATCAGCTTTCTGTACTATCCTGAATTGTTTTACCTCTTATGTCTGTAATCTCCTTAAATCCTCCCTTTCCTCTTCAGCAGCAGAAGGGTCTGCTCCACTAACTCCCTTAATGTTCAACTTGAACTCCACATCTATTAAGCAGTAGTGAAAAGTTCACAAAAACATTAGCAATGGAAACTGATACTGCTTAAAGTTACAGAACCTTCTCCTCCTGTGTTGTTCTCTGGTGTAGATGGCTTAAAGCAGGCTATATGCAAGTGGGCCCTTCAAACAATGACTCTTCTTTCAGAGGGAGTTTGATCTTACTGTTATGTGCAAACTTCAGTATTTCTCGGCATCTTAGAGAATTGCTTGGACATGACAATGATTCTTTGGCGAAATCTTTGTTTTCCAGTGCAATCTTCCTGATGTAGAAGAATGTATGCGATTGGCGGAGACAATTCAGGCAGATGGGGATATATTTGAAACTATAAAGTACTATCTGTTAAGCGCAGAACCTGAAAAGGCTCTCCCTATTGGCATTCAGTATGTGAAAGGTAGGTACTTGGATGAAGAAACCTTTTAAAGCATCAGTCATTTGTATAGCGTGTCTCTTGAGATATTGTTGTTTCTATTTTTCAACAGAACAACTTTGTGGCTCAGATTGGACTTTAGATTCAGTCTGTCCATATCTTGATCTGCTAAGTTACATACGCACTGAACGATTAGTGTTGCATAAATGTAGTGAGTGAGTATATTTTCTTTACTTACAAAAGTGGAAGTTTCATTGCAGAGAACTTTTGGAATTAAAAAAGTACATGTGCACACTGTTAGTATAATTTTTTGTTTACCAGAAGACAGGTACAAAAAAATTGCAACAAGCAGGCTAGTTCCTAATCTGGAGAATAGAATGTGGAATTTCCCGAAGTTTTCAAGGTTTAGTAAGAAGAAAAAAGATATTTTACTGCTTCTTTCTCTGCGGGGAGTTTACAGTGGGTGAATCAATGTTGGTCCCATTTGAAGAATCTCACTTTGAGCTGATCAGGTTTCAGTTTCCTGAAGAAAAAGAGCAGTGGTACCACACATAATATGTGGGTTTTTTTTTTTTATGTCAAAGTCTTAAGGAAATTTGAGCTGTTGTTCTCAGAATTAACTATAAACTAGTTGGATAGCTCTGCTTCACCTTTTTGACAGGGAGCTGCAGCCAGGCCCGAGTGCCTGCACAGGTGCGCATGTGAAGAACTAAAAGGAGCAAAAAGCTTAACATTTATCTGTGGCCTGTGGGGAAACTTGGTGAAACTGAAGTCCACACTAATATGTAGGGCAATTTTATTTACATTTGGAGTTTTATCACATAAGAGATGAGTGATACTGGTTTTGTAACTTTACATGATTGTGCTTAATAACCGTGTTATATATGCTATTTAAAATTTAATAATTGAGATCAATGTAAAGCAGATTGAGTCTGTTTTAATGATTATACTACACAAAAGTAAGCGTAATCAGCAAATGTATATTCTTCACAAAAGATGTATGGTTAAATTAGGTTTTAAAATTATAATTTTAATATGAATTTGGTTTAATGTTTTTGCAAATGCTTGTTATTGTTAATGATTAATACTTTTCCGTTTATAGGTTTCGGAATGAGTTGCTGATTTTATGTGGTTACATTGGGGCTTTACTTGCTATCAGAAGACAGTACAATAGCATTGTACCTGCACTTTATGAGTATACAAGGTATTATGTTTTCAGTAACACTGAGAAATCTCAGTCCCTATTATGGTGTATGCCAATATGTAAAATTCCCAGGATTTGATGCACTTGACCTAGCCCACTTGATCTGGCCTAGTCCTGCCCACTTGGCCCAGTTCAACCCCAACCAGTCACCTGACTTGACCTTACCTGACTAGGCCCACTTGACTGACTTGAACCAGCTCAGCCTGACCCAATTGACTTGACTTGCCCTCACCCACTTGACTTAACCTCACTCACTTCATGTGGCCCGTCTTGGCCCACCTGATGCGACCAGACTTGGTTGACTTGACCCAGCCCACTTGACTTGACCAGACTTGGCTTAACCCAGCCCAATCCAGCTTGGCCAAACCCCCTTGACCCTACTTGACTTGACCCCACTTGTGCCACTTGGACTTGAACAGACCAACTTGGACTTGAAAGGAGAAAGATTAAGATCAATAATCTTTGTCTTATCTGGTAAATAAAATAGGCTTACATTCAATACTTTAGCATTCCTTCCTCAGAGTATAACCACGATTGTTTAGTTTTCCTGTCTGGTTTGGTAACAATACTACTATCCAGGTAATTTCCATTTCTCCCTCACAATTTGGGACTGTCAAATCCTTTTGGTTTTGTCACCTGACTTGCTGGGTAGCATGGTCATCTCCAAGTTGTCACTGATTTCATAGTGCAAACTGCGTTGGCATTGTTCTAGCAGTGTTACTGCTTCACTAACTGCTCTAACTGACCACTGTAGCTTTGCTAACAATTTCAGCTCATTTATCTCTTCATCAGGAATAAATGTTGTATATATATTGTCCAGTCCTTTCAAACCTTACTAGAATTGTGATCTTTCCTACACCTTCTGATATTTTATCAGAATTGCCTACAGGCCATCTTTGAGATTCAGTTCGTGATACTTTGGCTGTTAAGCTTTATGTTTTCCTGGGATTTAAAGAACCACAGAACAATACTGCTCTAAGTTTGGTTTGGTTTGTTTTTATTTTCTCAGATTGCCCAATACTTTAATAGATTTTTAGGTTCCAGTCTATCCTGAACTGGACAGTTATATGCTTAAGCTGGATACTTTTAATGCATCCCAACACAAATGGAAGCTTGCTGAATTAGGTCAGGTAGTAACTGTCCCTTGTATTATATTTTTATAAATAAAAAATGCATCCACTTGCAAGGGTTTTGAAACCATTTTCCACAAGTGATCAGGTGAACAAGGCTGTCCCAGAACATGCATTGAACCTTGTTACTCTAACTGTATTTTTATTATATCTACTACTTAGAATCATAGAATGTCCTGAGTTGGAAGGGACCCATAAGGATCATCGAGTCCAACTCCTGGCTCCACACAGGACCAGCTGAATCAGAGTATATGACTGACAGCATTATCCAGATGCTTCTTGAACTCAGTCAAGCTCGGTGCTGTGACCACTTCCCTGGGGAGCCTTTTCCAGTGCCTTACCACCCTCTCAGTGAAGAACCTTTTCCTGATATCCAACCTAATTTTATCTACTGTTTTTATCCAACCTACTTTATCTACTATATATAGGCAAAATGGGCCCTTAATTTTTGTAAAGTTGTCATTGCTAAAATATAAAGGAAAAAATTAGAGTCAATTAAAGACAAGCTTAAATAAGAAGGTGTAAAATCAAACTTAAATAAAAAGGTATACTTTTGTATCAAGTAATTTAATATTTCTAAGGTTTAATGTAGTGATTATCATGAAGGATCAATTTATTTTTGTAAATTTCCATATCCAATCAAAAATAGTTTTATAATACTACTCTCTTGTTTTTCTTTTAAGAAAACATTCATTGTTAGAATCAATTTGGGCTTTAATTACTTGCATTCCTTTTCAGTCAGCTTTTAAAAAGACGGGAAGTATCTGTACCTTTGAAAATTGAACAGCTTTCTGAGGAGCTCGATGCATGGAGAGCTTGTACTCAATTCAACAAGTAGGTGGAAAAATCTAAAATTACCATGAATAAGACTATTAGTACTTAAATGTTTAGTTGTAAATACAGTATTTATTTCTTTGGTAAAATCTGAATATGAATGTAAAAAACGAGTACTTTGTGGCTCTTTACATCGTAATTTGTGTTAGAAATTTAGTTGAAAAACAAGTGTCTTTTGTTCATAGGCCGACTGATGAATTGTCATGCACCCCACCGTCTGAATTGCAGAGGATGGTGTATTCAGTGCTCATATCGCGAATACAAGAGGAGCCTCTGAAAGGAATGGTTGGGCCAGACTATGTTACTGGATCAAATCTTCCCAGTCATTCAGATGTCCACGTCTCTTGTTTGACAGGGCTAAGGATACAGGTAAGGCTTCAGCCATTCTTTCTCAGTGACAGCATTGACTAGCTGTGAGGTTGCCATAAATCTAAGGTCCCTCCCATTATTTGGGAGGAAAAATGTTTGTCTCACACAGTAGCAGAAGTTAGAGGACAACCGCTGACGACATCTCTATAAGAAAGGCTATGTAGAAGAACTGTCCAATCAAATAATTGCCTAGTTTCGCAATCCAAACTGTTTTAATTTCCATGGGAAGGACAGTTTTCCTTTGCCAAATGTTCTAAAGTGCGTGTACCTTAATTTCCTGGCTTTTATTCAAGCTGTGGTGTGGTAGCAGGCAATATTTATTTTCAACAACATACTAACGTTATTCTATTGTTAATATTTATCATTATGGAAATGCATGCTATAAAACTTGTAATTCATGATTAATTAAAACCCAGTATTTGAGGAGTAAATATTGAAATATATGTATTCATCACTCACATAGAGCTTAACAATCAAAATGTACTAGTCCTTATAACATCTCTTGGGTATATGTTTTTATTTCCATAAAGGAAAATTGACAGAGCCTGAAAACATTGCTCTTGGGCTCCTGTCTCCAGGCAATGCCTCAGTGTGAATTTACTCTCTTACATGAGGCTGAGTCTCTTTCCTCTGTCCAGTGCAAGATGCCAGCCCAAAGAGTAACAACGTTGCTCAGGGATTAAGAGGGATGGTTTTGCATCAGAAATTGAGATTGCAAAATGCTAGCGGGATTTTTGAGGTAAACAAAAATCACAACTGCACACCGTCCAAAAAAACTTGGTGCCAACACTTACACATTAGACCCATGGTCTCTGGCTATGGCTATGCTCTCAACACTTGCTTAGAATCCATTCAACGAGAATAGCAAGTACGGTATCACTACTTTGTCATCTACAATATCCTTATTGCTGGATTAGTGGACATCAGGAGTCATTGCTTTAGGCATGCAGAGCAACTCACAAATCACTTAGTTAATACTGAGGTATCATAGCCCAATTGCTTGGATTTACAAGTTTTAAGTAACAGAGTTCAAAGAGCATAGCTCTTTAAGAAGGCACTTAAACTGAATTGTGGCTTTGAGATCATATTTTGTTAAATGAAGAAATTGGCAAATAGCTCTTCTTCCATCAGATAAACTAGTATTTTGTCTTTCTAGCTTTTCATAGTGAACGTTTGAAATTATTCTGTAGACTGCATGTAGACTCCATGTTTTCAAACAATTCATGAAGGCACGGTGGTTTTTGTAGATTGGGAATTGCACAGATCAGTGCAGGTAATGACAGATACAATGAAATGTGTACAGTACTCTGAAAGAATAACACTTGTTATCTCACACTAATTCAGGCTAAATTTAACTCTGGAATAAATTACAAACTTGTATAAAAAACCACAATTATTAAAAACCTAAAAATTTAAGACTTATGAAACATTGGGTCTCCAGATTTTGGAATATAACAAGTTCACTCAATTTATAATGTGTAACTATTATCAAAGCTTTAAGGTGGTGGGGTACAATTTTTGCATGAACATAGATGATACTTGTAAATCAGGTTTTCCTGTCCTACTTAGATAAACCAAACTGTGCCTCTCTTGCAGTAGCCTTTACACAATACACGTGTGCTTTCTTTTTCTTTCCCTCCCCAAACACTTTTGCTGTACAGGGTCCAGTGTTCTTCCTTGAAGATGGAAAATCTGCTGTTTCACTGAATGATGCTTTGATGTGGGCCAAAGTGAATCCTTTTTCACCACTAGGAACAGGAATACGACTTAACCCATTTTGATGAGGTGCTTTCCTCTGTACTTTGTAGTGCTTAAAATACCACTCTGGGGGTGAACATGGATTTAACCTTGATTTGTCAAAGGGCAATTACTTGGACTTTGAAAATTATAAAATGAGAACAAGAAAAGGATTTCTATACAAAGGTTTGTTGATAATCCAAAGAAAAAGTTATTTGAGAATCCAAAGAAATAAAAAAGTCCTAACTTCATAGACAGCCATGTCTTTTTTTTTTTTAAAGAATAGTGTTGTCAGACAATACAGACATACTTTACTCAATTCTGTGTAAACAGATGCCTTGTAAAGGAAGTAAGTAACTATCTGCACATTATCAAAATACTGATAACAAACTGTGATATCCATAAACACACGTTCAAATACATAATAATAGAATGACTTTATTGACAGCCACTGCAACCTCTTTTTAGAATAACTGGAATCCTGCGGCTGTTTTACACATTGTGTCCCCCTTTTTAATTTTAGCTAATTTTTACACACAGGATTCTATAGCAAAAGTAAAGCTTAAAAAGTACTTAACTTATTTTTTTCATCCATTAGTTATTGTGCTTTAATAGCAGTACAAAGATGTTTACTAATGTTTTGTTTAGATAGGTTTGAATATCTAGATTATAAAATTCTATTTTCCAGTAAGTTCATCTTTGGCAACTGTCCCCCTTATGCTTTCACTGGAAGCTAAAATATATTTATAAAACTTTTTTTTTTTAAACAAAGGGTTTGTAAGGAACAAACAGCAAATGTATTGAAATTATTTAAATGTTATGTACATTTAAAATACTTGTTTCCTTTTTACATTTTGTATTAGTTATAAATATATACATATTGGTATGACAGACCAGAAGTAAATACTTGTGCATATATTTTTATTTACTAAAGCTGTGCTCAAATGGAAAGAAAATTATGGCAATAGGATACTAAGGATATTTAAGTTTTACAGTTGTCTAGTATATAATTTTACCTTAAGACAAATCGTATACCTATTCTTATTAATAATTATTCTTACTAATAATTCTTATAATTACAATTACCTATAGAAAAAGTGCTGTGGTTATAATATTCTTTATTAGCTTAAATGATGGCACACAATCAGAAATCTCCTTTATCTGTTATTTTTTTGCTGTTGCTTTAGAATAAATTTTAAAATTCTGATAGTTACATAAAATGTAAGAGAGTTGCAATTAAAAATTGGCAGAACTATTTCAAGAGAAACTGTTGTAGAACTGGAAATAACACAAAGTGTCTTTTAGCAAAAGACAAAATCCTCACTATAGAGGTAAGCAATGCCCTCATTTAACTAGAAATAACAATGCCACCATGCTGGAAAGGTGGGATGGAGATGAGAAATTAAAAATTCCTGTGTTTTGTTATTTTCTTCTTTAAAAAGTTAAAAGTTCATTCTGTCAATGTTCTAGAGTATTATTACAGAGTTTCTGGTGTAAGAACATGCTGGGGGGGGCAAAGCTTAGCTGGTTTGTAACCTATACAAAAACATTTTTGTACATACTTTGGATGTTGGAACAGAATGTTTTACTCTTTGCAGGTATTGTTTGGAAAATGTTTTCCTTTGTTTAACTGTGTGGAGCTTGGGGAATGAGAGTTGGATTTCAGAAATAAAAATTCACAGTTTTTGAAAGAATTTTCTAGCAGTCAGTATCTGATGGGTTTCTTCTGACAAATGAAAGACTATAGCTGTGTCTTAGCACATAAATTGTCCAACCTTATGTGTAGAAGTTGTTAATACAGAATTGGGGAGGAAAGGTAGGAACTGAACATGCAGCCCCATGACCGATGATTGATTCAACTGCCACTCTACTATATTTAAAATTTTTTGCTGTGTCCTAAGGATTTTTACTAATATTTCACAGTTTAAATATCTTATATGTAGTAAAGCCGCATCAATTTGTTGTGCATAAATTGTGCCTTAACATGGAATCTTAGACAAATCTACTGCCTCTTTAAACTGGAGAGTGAGGATTAAGAACTCCTTCATGGCTGAAATACAAAAATTAAGCCAAAGGGCACTTTTTATGTTCAGAATCCACTGAGTAACAGTCATTGTGAATAAAATGAGGTTGCATTTTCTTTAAGGTGGTTGTACCCCATGTGGTGAGTGAGGGGAACATGGAAGAAAGGTTGTAATTGTATCTACTGCTACACCTGTGGTTGCAACTGTCAAACTATAAATTCATCATTTTCAAAAATAATTTTGGATTGTTTGCTAATGTGTGACTTCATTGTCTGGCACAGCTAGTCAAATACAGATATTTCCCCTTAATATTAAAGAATCCTTTGTCTTCAAATGATTGTTTGACTCTTCATTCAGATAGAAACATGACTTTTACAGAACAAATTTACCAAGCTATGCAGCTAGTGCTTTCCCATTACTGTTAAATCTCAGTTAAGTTTAACATCACTTTATCCCTACAAAATCAAATTCGTTGTTATGTTGAATCTGACGTGTTTATAAGCTTCACAGGCTGCAGTCACATGTGGGACTTTGCCAGGTGGGTTCCAAAACAATAAGAAAAATCTGTCATGCTGTAAACTCTTCCCATAGCAAAGACTGCCTTTGAAATGAGATATGACACTTTAAATCCATGTTGTTGAATTTCTTCATTGGGTAAATCCAGAATTACACCAATTTAAGATGACACTACTGCAAGAAACTCCATTCTTTATGCAGAAAACAAAACTAGATACATTTTCAGAATAGGCATTTGTTTTTTGTTTGGTTTTGTTGCTTTGGTTTTTTTTAAAAACTCAAACCTTGAAGCTTACATGTTTATGTAGGAAGGAAATGAAATCCAGGATCATCTCTGTCTAGATAAAAATTACTAAAAACACCGGGTGGGGAAGAGATTTAGAAAAGCAGTTGTGAAGAGCAGTATGCATTTGCACAATAGGTGGAGGTATGCAGACAGGAAGTCATGCAACAGTTCTGCCTTGTGGCTTCTAATGCTGTAGCGTTAACATCTGTGTCAGAAAAATTCACTGATAAAATAGTAAGCCAGCTCGAGGAAGAAATGAAGCTGTGAAAATGAGGTAAAGCAATGTTATAAACACAAGTAAATTGCAGTATTGTGGGAATTAAGGAATAATAACAACAGCTGTATTTTGGAATATGATGATTTCAAAGAGGTTTTCAATTTTTTTGCTTAAAAGAGGATTGTTCCCTAACAGACAGTAAACTTAAATTTGGTTTTGTTGATGATGCAGTCGACACTACTGTAATTAGAATAGGATTTGTGTTTCAAAGCTCCGCTCTTGGGCTGATCTATTTCAGTGGTCTCCTGGGAGGTGCCAAGCATCCATCTTAACAGGAGCTGCCAGCTTGTTTCACCCGCTTTCCTTTGAAATAAACACCTCATTCACCTCGTCTTTTTGAGGAATCTAGATGCGGGGCAGGGGAGTACAATTTTATACATAGATAGTAAAAGAAGGCCTCTTCTTTCGTTATGAAAGCAGCATTTTATCTCTCTCTCTATATATGTGTGTGTGTGTGTGTGTATATATATATATATACACACACACCTAAAGCTAAAGCACTTCCATGTTCTGAGCGTGTGATGCCGTACGCTCTGGACGTCGGCGGGGCCGCAGCGCGACGGGCTCTCCGCCGCCAGGTTCCCCTTGGAGAACCCCGGCCGGGGCCGCACAAGGGGGGCTGCCGCTGGCACCGCCTCCCGCTCCCCGGCCCCCCCCGGCCCCCCCNGGGGGCCCGGCGGGCCTGCGGGTGCTGCCGGGCGGCCCTGGGCGGGAGCGGCCCCGCGGGGGGGCGGCAGCGGCGTAAAAAGGCACCGAAAATGTTGTGTTGGCTGTGCTGGCTGAGACGCCGGTGCAGTACCGGCTGTGTGTCTCTTCAGAGCTGGATTTCTTTGCAGCGTGGAGATATTACACTACCAATTTTCTGAAAAGGCCTTCTGATACTCTTTTGCTGCTCTAATAATTCATATAGCAAGAGAGACTTCAGCCAGTAAAGAAGGCTCCTTCCAAACTTGGGTGTGCTGTAGTAGTGCTGAGCAGTGCTCTGACAGGGTTACACATTTGCTTCAGATCCTGGTTCCTAATGAATACCTTGTTAACGTTTATTTCATACTGAGAATTCAACCCATCAGAGCCCCAGTGTATAAACACATCATGAGAAGAGGAACAAGCCTGTTTCCTTTCATTTCTGGCTAAACAAGGGGTCATTTTTTGGAAAGAATGTTACCAAACACTAGTGTCAGGTATTTCATTACTACGTATTTTTGGTATGTGGCATTAGCGTGGCCTGATCTGCCAGAGACGTGTTCCAGCACATAGTCCTGCCAGGGCAACAACATCCATTCCCTATTTTGTTTGTCCCTGTTACATAGTAACAGAAGTGATGCCCATCCAGCTTGGCTCAGGTTGCCAAAGTGACTCTATTTTCATGTAATTATCTGGTAGCAAAAGATTACACATTTTGTTGACAACTGCATATTGCCTGGACTTGAAGTCATATTGCTGTAAACTAGGTCTGGATGACTTCTAGCTAGGCTACCATTCCTTAGAATTAAAGAGAATACCGGTAAACTCTTAAGATGATCTTGTTTGCTCTTTGGATGACGGCAAGGATCAGTGGGAATGGTGGGAACAGACATTGCAGATGCCACGAGAGCATGAACGTGCCTATTAGCAATGAGACGACACGGACTCTGGTGTGACTCAGCAAAACTTCCAACATCATCTAGTTTTGTTTCAAATAGGTGTTTTGCAGAATAGCCATGCTTGCCGAAAACTAATCTTGTATAGAATGTGAAGGAGGTTTGGTTTTTTTTTAACACACACTGTTCCTCGAGTCAAACTTGAGAAGTGCTGTGCACACCTGAAGGTGAGAGTCTAAATGATCTCATTCTACATAGAAAACAGTGCCAGGGTTGGCTTGGCACTTCCTTGTTTCTTGAAGTGATACACAGTAATGGTATTGTATGTCACACTCATGGTATTATACATAAACCCACAAATTACTAATTTCTGGATGAAAACCAAACCCACCCAACTTGCACCGTTACAGGGCATGTACCTTACGGACTCCTCAGCAGTTCCTCTTGGATCTGACTTCACAGGGACCTCAGCAGAGGCCCTCACTGGAGTTTTTACAGGGAACAGGAGCAAGTTAAGATTACAAGGGCAAGTGTCAGAGAGCTGCTTCTTTATTAGGTGGATATAATTTAGCAACTGATTAAGCATTCTTCTCTGTGAAAACTTCCTCTACCGTTAGTTCCGCACTTACCATCTTTCCAGTAGGAACATAAATACTGACAGGAGTCACTGAAAAGGAATGGAAGAGGGTGAATCACCAAGGGCAAGTCATAAATTTTCAAGTGTCTCGTGCTTTGGTTTGCAGGAATGGAGTATCAGTCACTGAGGAAGTAATCTGTTCTCAAAGGACAACCAAATGGAAAGGCTGAGGGAAGGAGCGCTGTGTTTCGATGAAGTAGTCAGATCACCTTTTTTGACATGACTGATCATCACCACGCCAGGGCATGAGCGAGACAGAAGTCCTTTGCATTTTCTAATGTCAGCATTCCTTCTCTAGCTAGAGCTGAACAATAAAGTTTCAACCTGATCACAGAAATGCCTGCTAGACCATTCTGGGTGCTCAGGTTGCCAAAGTGACTCTTTGGAGTAATTTTTTCTCTGAGACAAATAATTATTTAACATGCCCGTGAGTTTTGATACAGCATTGTTATGCAGAGATAAGGAAGGAGCCCAGAGAATTCTGTTTTACAAGAGGAGATCAAAAGTACCTCAGTATTTAGGCTTTTGGGGAATATTCCTCTGGAATTTTTAAAGTTACTAACTGTACTAATAAACAGAGACTCTATAAACCATGCATGGCTGAAAAAAATGTGTTTATGTTCACAGCAGCGTAATTCCAATTCACAGCACAGGCAGTGAGGAAAAATAAAGGAAGTTTCTCACTGTCACTAATGACTGATCTATATAAAGAAAAAGAAGAAAAATTGGCATCTATTTGTTTTATTTTCATCAATGTATACAGTGCACCTATCACCGAATATTTATAGGTACATGAACAATAGAAATTTAAAAACACATAAAATAATGACTCCAAACTGACAAACTTAACAAACAATAATGAAGAAATTCTTTGTGGTTCAGGGTGTCAAACAGATTTTAAAAGTATAAATACTATTAAAATTAACAGCACTAAAGCTATTTAGTAAGTGTTAAGCTAAGCTATACAATCATTTCCCAGAGTATCAGCACACTTATTCTATTCAGCCCTGTTAGCACCTTGGTACCAGTTGCTGAATGGCTCCCAATTATTATTATATACCAACGCCAGGTGTCAGAGATACATATATTTATTTAAGTATATGCAAAAGGCTTTGTTTCCGCCCAGCAGTTCTTTAGATAAAACATACAATAAAGAGAAAGGAGGAAAAGTACTCGTTATTCAAGTTTCTAAAGGTTAATAACTGTGTTATCGATACTGTAAGAAATTCTTCAGTATTGTTGGCAACTGGAGTTGTGGCACAAGATGCAGTCTAGCCCTTCCTAGGTAATTTCGGATACACAGTCGGCAGAGCTGACAAAGAGAAGATGGGGTGGCTGCAAACAAAAAAGAAAAAGGAGTTTAATTATACAAATATAAAAGCCAGTATGTTGTTTTACAACAGTCTTGCTTGATAATGGGATTTCAAATAAATAAATAAATAAATAAAAATTTACATTTTGCAAATTTATCCTTTTCCTTCATTGCCATTTTGCCCTCAAAGATAAAGACTAAGGCTCATGAAACCTTATTAATAATCAGGGAAATATTCAAAAAAGCAAGGTCAGGTCAGCAAACAATTTGTGTTTTTAAATGAAAAACCTGCTCCCAGAAAGTATCTGATGTCAACAACTTTAAAAACCTGTAGGCTGGTTTTGGTGAGGTCGTTTTATTCATAGAACAGGTGAAATACATGTTACGGCACCATCAATGCATCACTGCATCACTGCAACAAAAATAAACAGGCAACATACCCTGAGATCCGCGACCGTGTTTAGTGGTCTTACTAGCTCATGGTAATGCCTCTGTCCCTCGATGCCTCCCTGCTCCCTCAAAATGAACACCCTGCTATCTTCCTCTGGCATACATGTTTCATGCCAATTCATTTTTTTGACATCTTTGCTGTAGCTTTTAAAAATCCTACTAGCCTTGATAATTTTGTGATAACCAACTGTTTTTAGGGATGTTTTTAACAGCTTTCAGACTACAGAGATGTTTTCTGGAGGAAGAGGTTAATCAGTTCACCTCTAAAAAGATGCCCATGGTTATTGCCATAGTTTCTCTGCTTATTTCCTACCTTTGTCTTGTGGCTTATTTTTACACTGTACATAGGTCAGTCTGAACAAATCCAGTTCCCTTTGGGATATTTTCTCTCTCTCTAAGGCAACAGACCTTTAAGAGTTTTAAGGGACTCTTAAGCGTCAACTCCTATTTCTCAGGTACTTATAATTCAGGCAGGAAAATTTAGAAGAATGAAACTTATTATACTTTTTTCCTATAATCAAAATAAAGTGCTTTATATGCACTTAAAAATATTTTTTAAAAATATTGGGACAGCTGGCCAAAACTAAATATATTTTTAATCTGAGATTGAAATGTTCTGTTTCTTTTCAACAAGGTCTGTAACAGCCAATAAAAATGTAGCTTCAATGTCTAATTGTGTAAACACCTAATAAACACAAGATGATATTTTTTCAGCTTGTATAAATGCTGATGCTGCTTGGTCAACAGGCTTTGGCCTCAGACTAAATTTTAGTGTGTATTTTTATAGTTAGAAAGGAATTTTCCTGAATGGTAATATATTAATTTGATAATGCACAATGTTAGCTTCTATAATATGAGTTGTTTGCATTGTTGGAGTTTTTTTGGGGGGTGGGGATTAAGAATACAAGTTACACTTGCAAAAGCGCACAGGTCAACCTTACCCTCATGCATAAGCAGCAGTCTCTCCACTAAACTGCTTGGAGCAGCTAAATCAACAGGCCTCTCAAAATCTGTATTTTTGGCATTTATGTCTGCCCCAAATTCAAGGAGCAAGTTTACGATCTCTGTGCTAGAATGCTGGGCAGCAGCATGGAGTGGAGTTTCCAAATGCTTTCCTTTTTGCACATTGGCACCTGGTGGGTAGATGCACATAAAGAGACGTGAGACTGATTAAAATTGTCATTAAGTAAAGATGATGTTACAAAACAAACAAAACCCCCACTATCCTAGAATACCACAGTGAATTTAGCCCCTTGATTAATTTTATTGCATAGCACTATAGCTCATCATATCAGAATGGGTTTTTTAACCCATACGCTTATCCTAGGTTTTATTACCTAAGCACAACTAGATTTTGAAGGAAAATACTTTATAAAAAGAAGGAAAAGAAAAATCAAATTGGGTCATGTGAGCATCACTGTTGCCCTAATTATACAAAAGTACATGTTTATGAAAATTTGCACTACATAAAAATATACTTTCCTTATTTAAGTCTTTAAAAAGAATCACTAAACTGAAGCTTAGTATTTATATTTTTGTACATACGTCAACTCAAGAAGGAATCTAACTGGGATGCTTTATAGTTTTTCATGAGTTTAAGCTGGCAAAGGGTTTGAAATAGATTCCCATCCCATCCAATCTTATCAAGGAATTTTCTATAAAGGACTTAATTTTAATTAAGGTGGGGTACACAATCAAGAAAGCTAATATGGAAAAAAACCCAAACCATTCATTCTCCCAGTCCACAGAATTCCAATTATTACACTTTTGTATTAATAAGGAATCGCTAATTTATTTTAAATTTTAAAAGACTAAATTAATTTGCAATAATACATTCATATTCCAGAAAAAAATATCCATACAAGAGTTAAATAAAACTAGGTAGTATGGAGGAATTTCCCTTATAGGTAAGCCGTTAGTCTGCCTGAAACTGACTTTGCCCCAACAATTTTCTAGGCTATTCTAGCAGAAGAAAAACCCAGACTTCTTAAGAAAGCTTTACTGATCCTGTGAGACCAAAAATTGGCTTCTGTACCAATTTTTCTCCCCGCATCAACAATTTTTGCCTTTTTAGTTCCCATTTGAGTAAAATAATCTAATAATATCACAGGCCAAGCCTGAATAACTCACGCTTCTCAATATGAACAATTTGAGAATACTTCCACAGTGTCATTCTCTGGCCTATTTCATCGTCTATTTGCTTGTCAACTTCTCGTACATTCTCATAAACTGATCAAATATGAAAACATTCAGATTGACATAAGTAGTTACCTATATTCTCAATTTACATACCCTTTGCTACTTCAGGGCACCCGCGAATGTAGAATATGCCCTTCTGTGTCTGTTTTTAATGTATGGAAATATTTGAATCTCAAAATATGTTAATTATACTTCTGCAGTTCTTAATCATAAAAATAATGAAATAGGATAGTTAATAATACAAAGAGACTGACTTAATGAGAAACAATTTAACTCCTTGCTTAAGCTGTAAATAACCTGCAATTAGCTAGAAAAACAATTCTGGTGCAATGATAGCAAGCCTGTAATTATTTATATGTATTTTTTCATTCATTGCTTTACAGGACACAAAAGTCCTGTATCTCATTACTTGAAACACAGCAAATGATCCTTTAGCTGTGTTGATTGTGTCCCTGGACTTGTGCTGAAACACAGTGGGCCTCCAACATCTCTCTTCTGTCGATTAAATAAATAATGTGAAATTTAGGATCAAATGCCTTTTACTTTACCTCCTCTCTCTGCAGCTCAGCCTCTATGCCTTGTAAAAAGATCAATCAGAACATGCTGAAGAATGAAAAAGGGTGGGACTACACTGGTAATAAAAATTCTGTTGAAAGCTCAATGGTTACTGTATAAAATTCCTTTTTCACAGCTGATTTTTTATCTTTGTTTTTCCTACAGAAAATGAACATCTACATAGCTGTAGTAGGTGCTGAAAATTTGGAACACCCACTCTAATTGGTCTCACTCCCTTTTCCGCTCACATGCTTGCTATGAGTGAAAGACATAGTAAGCTATTATAAGAAAACATGCATCACAGAATAAGCTTAGAAGTACCTTGCACGCAAGGGTTCTAGATGCATTGATCGAGCACAGCTCACTTCAAAGGCGAGTACAATATGCTTATTTTACAAACTAGTAATATTTTTATTTAAATCATGACATACCTGCATAAAGAAGCTTTCGAATACAATGAATCTGCTGTGAAACACATGCTACATACAGAGGTGTTCCTAAATGAGGAAGATCTTGGTCAACATCTATACCCCAGGATATCAGTACCTCCAGGCATTCGCTGTGACCTGTCAGTACAAAGCATGAGAGAGTTTGCTTGACTTCTGTAAGCTGTCTCAGAGGCAAAACCGGACACATTTCTTAAAGCTATTATCAAGACATCCGTCAACTGCTCCATGTTTGTTCAGCAGGTAATTTCTTACCTCTGCTGGCTGCTTCATGAGTTGGTGACGGAAGACAGGACTCCCACTGAGCTTTGGCACCATACTCTAACAGGAGCTCAGCACACGCCGCGCTGCCTCTCGAACACGCATTAAATAAAGGGGTCACTCCATCAATTGTTGTAGCATTCACCTAGAATATATAAGATCTACTTAAGAACAGAATTGAAAGAAAGGTGAATTTTTAAACAGGATATAGTTAGAAATTGCATTAAAATAAAAAAAAATTACTGGAGCTTAACTGCTGAGTCCTTGTTCTACTGTCTTCCTCTCACCGCACCTCTCAGTTGGAATCAGTTTACTATTATTCTTGTTAAACTATGTGGAATACAGCAAAATACACCTGGAATACTGAGAAGCACCCATCAACATCTGGGTAGTAAATAATTTTCAAAAGTCATTGCACTTAGCTTGTTTCATTGATACAGAAAATCTACACTCTGTGTAGTAAGGAGATAATGGCAACCTTCTCCCTGCAGCTCTGTCAAGAATGCAAACTCCATATCAAATGTGAGAGTTATTTGCCATTTTCTTCTGTGGTTTTAATCTCCAAGTTGGAGTGGTATTTCATAGGATGGAGACAGAGCTAATAGTACAGGCTCGCTAGTTTAATACCAACCTCATCACCTCAGTGGTTAACTGAGTATTCCCCGTGTGAGAGAATGAGGAGATAAACTAGGCAAATTTGTGAGGGCTAATGATACCAAAGGAAGGAGCACAGGTATTTGGAGAGGGCTCCTTCCAGGACTCCGTCCTATGCTCTTCCGTGCACCCCCTAAACCCACCGAAACAATTAAAAGTACTAAAAAAAATTCAGATAGGAAAATTAAATTTGTTCTTACGGGTTTGTTTATAGTATCTATAGTTTTGTATCTTCAGAATACTTGTGCTGGCTGAAGTGGAGAGTAATTGTTTTTGGAAAACATCTATGTATTTTTTTCTTCTATTACATAGACATATTCTACATGGTTCTCAAAACTGAATTGTAAGGACAATAAATATTCCCATCACAAGGATCAGAGATTTGGGAAACTATATGCTTGAACTCTGATGTCAGCAGAGATTGTAGTGAAAGTGGTCTGTAAGGTCCCCTGTTTGTTTTGGGATAAGAGACAGCTTGTGTCAGGAGGACAGAAAAGAGCAAGTGCTTTTTTTGTACTCAGAGCAAAAAATCTTAAGAGCACAAAGGTGTAATGTGACAAAAGATATTCTGGAGATTAAAAGAACAGTCTCTTGCAAGACACTCAAAGCAAGAGGAAACCAGTAAAGGAGACGGATGTATTTCACATTTTAGAAGAGAAAGAATGTAATGAAATTCAGAGAAGAAATAAGGCTACCGACATACTGCTAGCAGATTCTCTCCAGTTCATTACTCTTGTCTCAGTATCTGCCCAACTCCCATCTGTTTTCCTTGTTACTGTTCTTTGGTTTGATAGGCATTCTTATTTACATAGTTATGTGGATTGGTTGGTTGTTTTTTTTCTTTTAACCTAGCATCTCTCTGAGGATGTTTCTTTGACCCATCCCTTTCCTTTGCTAGCTTTCAGATGGCAGCTTATTGCAATTAAATGAGATCAACTCAATCAGTAGGGTGAGTAGAGAGAAATATCAAGTAAAATAAAAAATAAAATCAAGGAATATATCCTTCTCAGTTAGACCAAGGTTAGAATTGGACTTCATATACAAAAAAAAAAAACAACTTACATTTGCTCCTGCTTCAAGAAGGATTCTTGCACATCCTACGTGATCTCCCAGGCAGGCTTCATGAAGTGGAGTTACTTGGTCAATTGTTAGTGTGTCTACATTGTACCCCTAAACAAGACATGAATGACATATAAAGATCATACAAAAGCTGTTAAGATCCATTTGCTCACATTACTGTTCAAATGAATAATTTACAATAGTGTAAATAGGCTTAAAACTCTACTTGCACTAAATAAATCTTCAGTGAGCATAAAAAGAATTTTTCATTCAATTAATGTATATAACAGAATAACTGAATAAAATAAGTTGTCAGCTCTTTTTTTAAAATCAGAAATAGGAATAGGATATAGAGGGTATAAAGAAGATGGAAACAGACTGTTGAGATGCACAGTGCTAGGACAAAAGGCAGCAGACACTAGTTGGAACATGGTGAATTCCAATTAGTTATATGAAAAAAAATGTCACTCTGGGGCCAGTGAAACCCTGGAACGAGGTCCAGAGAGGTTGGGGCATCTCCACTCAAGGTGATCTTTAAAACTCAACAAGGCCCTGAGTCTACACTGTCCTGTGATTCTATGATTCTCTGACTTAAGGTCTGAAATATCTACAGTCATGAATTTTAGCAAGGAAAACACTTCCTGGATTGATAAAATCATCAAGCCCTTGACATTTTCTGCAGTAGATGTTGATTGTTAATATTGCATCTGTTGCTTTCATCAAATGTATTCTATCATATAAGTTTTCAATATTGTAGTAGCTAATAGGACAATACTGTAATATTAAAATTTAGCGGTTTACACTCTCTCCCTTTGCTATTAACAAAATAAATTTTTTTAAATCACAACTACACAAAACCCAGAATCTTTCAGTGACTCTTCCAATTAACAAGTATGTTCCTGACTAGTTCTATCTACCTCAGGGCTTAAAGCCTGAACTACATTGACTTATACCATGCAAGAGGGGAAGACTGATATACATTTAGATACAGCTTTGGTAAACATTATTTTTTTGGGGGGGGAAGTTTTAAAACTTATAGAAGAAGTATTTCAAATATTTTTTTATCATATAAAAAATTCTTAAGTGTGTATTGCTCTGAAAAATTCAAGTGAAAAAAACAAAGCATACTAAATTTGCATTAATAATCTATGCTGAGAAATTAAGTAACATTAAAAATTAAAGCAATTTTAAGAACACAGCCTTCACCTGTGACAATAAAGTCTTTAGAGAAAGAAGACGTCCTTGACTGGCTGCCTCATGCAGAGGTGAGCGATCTGCCCAAGAACCTATATAATAACAACATTTATTGAGTAAACCATGTAAATTAGAAGGATTTTGGTATGCATAGAGCAAAGCAGAAAATATAATCACAGAATGAAGTCAACTGTCCTACAAAATTATTTTTTTCTCTTTAGTGACTGTATTTCAAATGATCAGTTTCTAGACAATAAAACCTGCTTTATTATTAACTGTCAACATCTATAAAAAATGATTATGTGGTACAGAGAACAACATATTGATATATTGATTTCAGTAATTTGATTTAATAAATTAATCAATTGCTGTATTTTTCCCTTCTATTTTTGCATAGTTTATTTAAAAAAAAAATAAATCATGTAACTTATTTTTGCATCTGGCATATAGAAATTTATAGGCTTCACAGATTCAAAAATACAATGAGAATCACACTAAAAAAATTGCTATAGTAGAAATACAATATTAAGTCTAAGTTCTCATTCAAACAGGCTATTAGGACTAAAAATAGATAGATATGCTTAATGTAAAGGTTTGGCATTTATTTTCATTTCTTTATCCCCCCCACAAAAGGAAAAAACCCCAAAACCAAACCAGTAAACAACCATAGCAACACACACATACAGACTTCACACACATACCCTCGCCCTTAAGTCCCACCCCAGGTCCCAGGGTCATTCTGTGGCTCCTGAGGAAGAACCTGCCCGTCTCTCCAGAAGACCGGCCACTGACAGGTCTCTTCTAGCCAGACAGGGTTGCAGGCATAGCTGATACCAATTTATTGTAGGAATTTTGCAAATTAAGTTTTGAGAGACCATGCAAGAAAGAACCATCTTCAAAATGTATTATGAGTTACCAGTATTTATTCCTGTAAGAAGAAAATCATTGGAACTGTAAAATGCTAATACAATCACTCATGTGAGTTATATCAAGCCTCCAAAAATCCCTGAAGAAAGGTAGTGAGAATTAGCTAAGTATGATGAATTGGTAACGATGGCAGCTGAATCTCCAGCGTGCAAACACGTTTGATTTTGTCCATTGCAACGGACTAGGACTGCTTGCAAAGCCAGTTACTGCATTTTAGTGACAAGGCAATGAATTTTAAATGAGAGGGCTATTGCTCAATCTCTGGCAATCATCAGTCTAAGCTCTAAGGTAACTACTCACTAGAAATAGACCTTGTGTCTGTTTCCTATTGGATCCCTTCTGTCCACCAGCCTGTTTCCAAAAGCACGCTTTTGGTTACCATAAACAACCCACTCAAATCACAGGAAGAATGACCGAAAAGATTAAGACTGCTCAACCTGAAAAGAAATCAGGGCATAGTTAAAAAGATATGAAATAGTGCACGATATGGAAATTGAGAGAAAACCTCCGTTTTCCTAGAAGCGTTAGTGAATGAAACTAAAACTTACTCAGATGTAAGACTGTACCTTCTCACAGAACATACAACTACACTGTGGAACTCAGCTCCACTGGATGCTATTGAGATAAAAATCTTTGCCAAACAAAAGCACAGCTGAGTATTTAAATTATTGTAAGAATAATTAAAGCTGATCACAGAAGTTAAAAAATACAGGACATTAAAGCATTGTAAAATTGATTTCAAAAATGCATAGAGATTTACATTATGTCAAAGCATCCAGTATCTGTGAAGTTCCTTGTGCTCTTTTATCTGTGGGAGTAGATGGACCACAGGCAAGATCCAGCTTCCAATACTCTTTCAGAATGATTTGCACTAAGCTCTGATCATCGGTGTGTGCATGTGTAGGTACATGCACACTCATCTTTCCCTAAACCTTTACTTGAGGTTTATTAAATGTAGTATTTGCAATTGTTATTGCTAGTCAGAATAACAGCTAAAAAATCCCCATACACAAAGTGATGAGGATTTTAAGGGGTATTATACTACAAAAACTGAGGTCAGAAATCTTAAAATGACCTGATGTTCACGAAAATCAGTATTTTCTCTGTCATCCCAATAAGCTCAAATATATTTATCCTATTGTGGGTTGGATGTGTGCAATCACTATGAGAATTTTGACCAATGTTTTCCTTCTTCTGCAGTAGTATCTGAACCAGCACTCGAGTCATTCTAATTGAAATGAATTAGATCCATTAAGTTCTGCTGGCAGCTACAAAGAATTCCTCAAAAATAATTAAAAGCTGTATTTAGAAGCTGGTTTTGAAAATTGTTCCCCTGTCTCTACAGATGAGAACTTCTCTCTCTTGCCAGTTTATCCTATTCCTAAATTAACAGGAAAAAAAGAAACATTTACCTATTATGTCAAAAACCGTCTATTAAAATTGTGTCATGAAGTTTTTATGACCATTACATACACTCACATTTTCAACATTTTTGTAGGCATGTATAACTCTAAACACAACAAAGAATCTGAAAGCAACATTTTTTTTCCACCTTTCTTTCCTTCACTTCCTCTCCTCTTGGACTGCTCAGAAGAATGTCTGTAACGTCATTACTGCAGTGACATTTGAGAATCAAGTGATGCCGGATCCCATCGTGAGCTGTTTTGCCCCTAGACCCACCTTACATCCCCATCTTCATGTGGAGACAGACACCCAGCAGCTAGCTACTTCTGCTAAATCCATTAAATACAAAATGCTTGTATCATCTCTACTAGAAATAAAATCTATAAGCAAAATGCTGCAGAAAGATTTTGTGGAAACCAAGTTTGGAAAAAAACTTTCAAATTCCAACTGATTTATCAGTAAACACAGTAATTCATCATTAAATAGCACAGGGACAAGAATATGTTCAAAATAAATATGTATCATAAGTAAACATCAAAGGTGTCAAAATAAATTCTGTGTCTAAATTGCTGCCTTCTGCTAATTTACAAACTCTCTCTGTCTCTCACTCAGAAAGCATTAAGAAGAACATAAATACGGGCATTTTTTTCATTCATTGTTGTCTGTTACAGCAGTATTAGCAAGCACAGCCTACTCCAAAACTGTTAATGCATTAATTCCCTACTGGTGTCGTCTCTGACAGATGCTGAATACAAAGTATCTCTAACTATATTTAGAAGCCATATTAGTTCCAAGTTCTCTGGCGTATAGTTTACCAGGAAGGGCAGCCTCCATTGCTTTGTAAACACTAACAAGAAAGAATAAATATATTCACTGTATTAACAGGCGAAGTAAAAAAAAAAAAAAAAAATTACAAAGTGTCATACAATACCTAAATCTCCATCTCCCCATGGCACTTCCAGCCAATTGCAATTATAAATCCTACTCATTTCTTTCAATCTGGAAAATAAAAAAAGATAAAAAAAAAAAAAATCTGTTCTTGCTAGTTGGGCCTGTTCTCAGCACACCACAGCTATGTTTGGAAGGACATCAGCAGCTCACTGTCACATGAACTTTCACCCTTCAGCAAACATAGCTTTGAAGGTACAAGCATATATATATACAAGTTGCCAGTTTCTTTTCTTATGCTAAAGCACTGTGGCCCTTGTTCATTTTTCTTTCTTTTTTTTTTTTTTTTTAAACATTAACTGTTTAAAGCGCCAGAATCTGTGCATTTGCCTTCCAAGACAGCTTAACTGGAATTGCAACACAAGAGAAACTCATAGTGAAATCAAGAGAACCTTGAGCTAAATAAGAATTGCAGGACAAACTCCTCCTTTTTTAACCTCATGCACTCAGACACATAGTTTTGTGTCCTCAAAAACAAGCATTAGTACATAGATTCGTAAGGGAAGCACTGCCAAATGTTGTTCTGTTATTTTACTACTCAGTCATAACATACTTGGAAAAGAAAGAAGCAAAGACATTCTGCACGTTTCAGATGCGAAACACAGACTATTTGGAAAGTGTTGCAGCTGCAAAACTAACAAACGCTATGTACTAAGCTCATCGCTGTTACCTTTTATTCCTTAAGACATATTCTGGGTGTTACCGTTTGTGGCAACTGAAGCAACAGACAGGAGCAACAACCCTAACAGAAAAACTCTGTAACATTACGGTCCCAAGATCCAAGGACTCACTTCACTCCAGTTGTTAAAACTGCCTGACATTTGTATATGTAATTAAGTTCCAACAGATTTTTACTGTGGCACTGTAAAATCACCCATTTGCCTAAAGCCCTTGCAGGATAAAGAAGTGTGTCAGCTAGTTGATATCTGATGCTAAAAACTATTGGAAAGCATCTTAAAGTCAAGAATTTACAAGTTAAGAAATGCATCTGTGGAGCTTAACTACTACCTATGATTAAATATAACCAGGAAGACAGAAGCTACTTCTTTTTAACAAATGAAATTCCAAAAATCAACACTGAAGAACTCCAGAAGAATCAGAATGATTGAAGTATGTCTGAGAGAGAAGATGTAGTTCAAGTGGCATTTAAATATTTCAATATTTCCAATAATCTTTGCTTTCATCTGACTGAAAAATGATATAGCAATTTATAAATATATACACATAAATATATAAACATACACATACGAAAAATGAAACTTTAATTGGTATAAACCAATATTCTTTCCAGTGTTTATCATCATGTAGACTTTCAAAATTTGGGGATTTCCTTTCAAATGCAAATGCCAATGAACCCTACTCTTGAAAACCATACAAACTAAATTTATTTTCCCAGCACAGTTCTGTTTATGCCCTACCCACGTTACATGACCACGCGTTCATTTTGCCATTCCAGTGTTGCATTCAATGAATGAGTTAGCATTCAAATTAGTTTGTCTCTCCATATCTAGTAGGATCTCTCACTCTTTAAGGCATGCTATCCAAATCATAAACTGACTCTAATATTGTTAATGTTATATTGCCTTTTTCATGGTATTCTTCCAGTAACAAAAGTCTACTTCAAACCCCTTGCTGAATCTATCTTCATAACATCATCCATTCATACTACTTTATAACTAAGGAACAAAAAGACAGAGAGTTTTAATGCTTAAATTGTAAATCCAATCTAACAGCTTATTTTGTCCAGAGTACTTAAGCATTAGAGTGTACACTGACAGCATAGTTTAATTACAGTTATGAGAGCTTTGAGCTTCTGAAATTTCAGCCTTAGATAATAATAACCACGATCAGTCAAGAAACTTTTAGGTTTGATGGTTGGTCTTAAAACACACAGGTGCCACAGCAAAGACAAGAATAGAATCTGCTTTTAGAGACATTAAAAAGTTAACCCTTTTTCCTACCATTCACTACATGCCTTCTAACCTTTGCAACAAACAGAAAAAGACAGAGTATTTTTTTTTCTGAGTATAAACTTAATGCATTCTCAGAACATCATCCATCTTGCACATCCAAGGAAGCGGGCTTTGTGAAAAAGTACAGCATGTGACTATGTTGTCAAATACTGGGTTAGAAAACATTAGAGGGTCAAATCAGCACGGCACAGGCAACATTTTTTTTAACAATTCCTAAATTTTGAGTCCTTTGGCATCACGGTTTAACATAGTTTTCACACAGAACCATGAGCCGCTAAACTATACTAAAAATCCTAAAAAAAACCACAACAGCAATATGCAAACACAGCTCACTTGGGTCCCAACAGAAGCAACGTTGTGCTACATGAAGGCGACGGTAATGACGATGGCGGCAGCGGTTGTTGCTGCCGGCTCTGTGCCAGGCCTTGCACACACCGGAAGAAGTGTGTCAGGCCCTTCTCCCGGCACGTGAAAGCACAGCCACAACTCCCCTGCCCATTGCTCACGCACATGCGGGGTTTTCCCATCTTCTTGAGGAATCAGCAACTGGCTGGATATTTTTTCCAGCTGAAAGTAGCTTCAAACTCCGTGTGCCATAGCCAGAGCACCAAGGTGTAAAATCACATCAACCTCTGAATTCAGTAATCCGTCAGATGCACATCAGATTTGATCTGAGTATGCGGAGCAGCTGGTAGCACTCAGGCTGTTATCAGTTCCTTGGACAAGTCACTAAAACAAAGTAAGGGTTTTTCAGTGGCCTTCCCAACTAGAAGCTGACAGAAAAAGCATATGGGTATTCCCAGCTGAGTTCAGACTTTGGAAGACTTCTGCCTGGAATAATTCTGCACCTCAAATGCCTTTATCCAGACTGCAAGCAATTTTCCCGGTATTTTTGCAGTATTTTCCCAGCCTGCCAGAGAGTGAATGCAGCACGTGGCATAGTCCCTAGTCGGAAAGGCAGTAGCCAGCTGGGCAGTAAAGCTAGCTCTAGTGTGCCCATTTTTGCCACATCCAGATTTTGGTACAATAGCCTGGTTGTGGATCTTCATGCCAACAGGCTGAAGACCTTTACCTAGCCTGACTCTATCCTTTCTCCCTTCTACCAAATCTTATCATGACATATTCCACTCCCTGCATCACTTTTAGTCCATTTTCTAATCAGCATATTTAATTATGTACTGCACTGCTGTATGACTTCCTCTTCCTTTGCTCTGCAGGGGATGCCTGAAGAACAAAGTCAGGTTTGGATACCTCCACGGACAGGAATAGAGAGGGAAGAAAAGAGCCTCCTTCAGAATTGGTATTAGATATACCTGTTATTCAAGTGAACTGCAACAACCAGACCCTCAAGTGCAAGGAAGTCTCTCAATACTTCAAGATGTCCATCAGTAAATGTGTACAGCCAGTTCAGCAATCACAAAGCGGCTGTAAGCAGTTGGACTGTGTTAATATGGAATCTGCAGGAAATTTTACTTTCCACATTTTACTGTGATTTTGAAAATTTCAAAATTTGACTAACTGTGGCTATTTCTTTGTAAGAAAGGTAAACGAGTCTAACCCTGAACCACATCAAGGAGTGACTAGTGCTAACACTGATAAACTTTTGTTAAATTTCTTTTCAGTCTAAGGGACAATGTCCTAGTTTTTTGGGAAATATTGACCTAACTAGCCAAAATGATCATAAATAGAAGTTACAATAGATCAGGAAATCTTAGCCCAAACAGTGAACAAAATGAGGGTAAAAGATACACTGCATATTAAGACTGATAAATAAATATAACTTTAAGGTACCATTGCATTCAAATAGCTACTTGGGAAGCTATGGTAACTGTTCCTTAAATTCTTGAATATTGCTTAATTTTAAAACTGGCAGTACTGGAAATTAGAAAAGTTATTTTAAGAATAACTCTGATTCCTATAAAATATAGCTACTTTTCACATGGTAAATTCATAATTATTTTTATGTACAATATATCAAATCTCTCTTTCCTGTATCCTCCTTTCCTTGACTATTTTAACATCTCCAGTTTTTCATTTGATATCATATTATCAAGAATTTCAAGACTGATTTCCTTATTTTCTTTTTTGTTTCACTCTAAGTCTTATGATATGGTCAATATTAATTGGAATTATGATCACTTTCAAAAAATTCTTATTAGACTCTCACAATTACTGAAAGTTCCCTTTTACACACTTGTATTATGAAAAAATTTGGAAAATATAACACAGACAATAGCAGTCCTAAACACTTGTTTTACAATCGAGTTTGTTTCTTATTGCTGAAAACATCAGTTTCCAGCAACTTAAATATCTCCTAAGTACTTCTCTAAGCAAACCCTTACAGTTATATCTTTGTCTTTAGTATCTTAGTACAGGACGAGAACTCTGTCACATGTAGTTCCTCCATTGCCTCCTATTTCAGCTACCTCTAAACTTCTCTTTACATATAAAGTTATATGTAAAGTTTACTCCTCCCCCTCCTTTCATTGCCCAGCTCCCTGTTGTAAACGATTAGCCTCCAGTATCCAGTTACCTTGTGACAGGACAGCAAAAGTCAGGGTAAGTCAAGCCTTAAACACTTGCATAAAACAAATAGGGCAGATAAACAAGAAAAGGTATTTTAGATCAGCTGATAAGAGTGCAGAAAGAACAAAAATAGCTTCAACACCCTTGTGTTAACCCATGCAAGACGATAAAGTGCCACTAACATAAGAATGCATTTATATTACGGCTAGGAAAAAAAGAACGAAAAAAACCCAAACAACAAAACAAACAAACAGTTTAGAGCTAGAACATCATAAATTGGGTCAGCTTAGCATATTTCAGTACACGGTTTCTGAAATGGCTGCTATACTAACCTTGGCTGGTCAGAATACCCCAGCTAGCTTTTCGTTTCACAGGACGCTCCCCTATACCTTCTAGGCGTCTTTTGGGGAGATTCCGGCTCCTCCGAGCAGCAGCGTTTGTTGGCATTATTTGTTTCTCGAGGAAAGCCTGTCTGTCATTGGTGCAGGTACTCTGGTCTGACGAACGTCCTCAAATGGATTTCTACTACCTTTTCTCCTCCTTTCACTTTTTCACAAAGGATCTTGCTGTACTTGCTGTAGAATGGCTACAACACTGAAATCCATTCAGTAACATTTACTAGCTTGGACTAGTGACTACATAGTGGGGGAAGGGAAGAACTGCTCTAGCATTTTCTATTTTTAAAACAGAGAAAGAATCAGCTTAGCTACAGGCATGAGTCTTAACTATTTACATGATTTAAATGGAAAGAAGGTGTTAATTTTTTAATCATTTAACCAAAAAAGAAATAGATTCTTAACGCATAAATATTCAATGCTTTGTTGCTTGAATAAGAAGCAACCTAAACCAGAAAAACTAAAACTGTTTTATCAGAATGGCAATTCTTTTAATAATAGAAACAATAATTATTACTGCATCAAGCTTTACTCATGTGTAACTTGCAGTTAAGAGAGATTTTGGAATTCAGAAGAATCCATGAAACTATGAAGCGTTCCTGGGTTTTTGTGGTGTGGGGGGGTTTTTCTGTTGTTTTTGTTTTGTTTTTAAATAGAGGACAAGGTGGCCTACAGATGTTAACTAGAAACTATGTCCTGAATAAATAGAAGCATGGTCTGACTACAAAAGTCACTGGTTATTTTGAAAGTCTGATCCCATTATGAAAGTAAGGCTGTAGTCTTGTCAGAAAAAGCACAACTCAGTTTTGTTTTTTTTTAATAACATAAACAAGGGCAACCAATTATTAGTACGATTTTTTTGTTTGTTACTATACAACAGAAATCTCCAGGGAGAAGTAATCCATGATAAAATTCCAGCATGGATAAAGAGTACAGTGAATTCTCTGTATTAACAACATGTTAAGATGCTGCCTTCACCTCCCTGCCACTTCTTTCTAGTATTTCCTCATTGTGCTCTTCTAGTGATATAAAAACTAGCCATTTGTAAACTTTTTTAAAGGAAATTAGCATTACTGGGTTTCACTAGTACTACTCTTTTCAGGCACCTGACAAAAATTAATCCCTAAAATGTTGAAATAATACATAGGTCTTTAATGAAATTCTCTATATCGCTCTTGGTTTTATAGTTAGGTGGGGTAAGGGGAATTTCACCTTGAAATTACAGCACATGAGAACTGGAATGGCACTACACTCTACAGAACAGAAGCAGGTGGGCTTCTGCTATTCTCGCGGGAGACAATACAACTGCACTCTCCCAGATGTTATGCTGCTTTCAGAAAGCTGTTTTCCCTCAGGTTTTATCTAGCTGAATGAACCAGAATATCCCACAGGCTGAAATAAACACTTCTACACATCCACCAATCTGCAGCTAAGCCTTGAACAGAGCTTCTGTAAAAGGGCACATTATATCACCTTAATACTAGAATTACAGTGGGCTGGGAAGACAAGACCTACATGTTTTTGTAGGAGTTTTGTGGGTGAGGTTGTCAGCTGAGAATGAAGCTGGGTCCTTCTAGAGGAGTGGAACAAATCTGGAAGTAGTTCATACAACTTGCTTTCCATAAATATTCCAGCGCCCCTGGTTATTACTCTCTTTTACTAGTCTCAGAAGTGTGACTTGCAGGAGCAAGGAAACCAGCAGATACACAGACAGCTGCCGTGGCTTCAAAGCAGAAGACCCCCACGGGAGCCAGCAGCACCTGCTCACTCTTGTCCAGAGAACTGCCTAGGAAGCAATGAGCTACCAACGGAGTTAGACTACCCCCAAAATCCGTCACCTTCAAGGCAACGGTACTAGGAAAAGTATCTCTATTCCATAGACACTTGCCACTCATTGTTATTAAGTTACTTTGAATACTTTGGAGGACATCCGAATGCAATGCATAAAAATATGCGCTATCTTTTTTTTTTTTTTTTTTCATGCTTTAAACAAGGCAAAGCTTATCCCATTCAGGACTCCAGAAGCAACTTTGCACTAAATTCTGCTAGGCACAACTATTCATCCTCTGGGCAAAAGCCACTAAAACGTCCTATTAAAACAGTACATAAAAAAGTTAAAGCTAGACCAACATCAGAAATCAACTGGAAATGTCTTAAAAATATAATTGAGATGTTGATATAAAGATGGGATGAACATACAGTTAAAATTGTGGAGTAAGACTGAAGAAGTCGCTATTTCACTTCCACCTCTGACATGGAATTGCTATGTGATCTTCCTCACATCAGCCATCCATGCACTTGGTTACACTAGCTACAAAACAAAAATCAGTATCTCTTGACTTCATTAGGTAATAAAACTATAAATATTTGAAAATACTTAGGCTTGACACTCAGATTCTGTTCCTCAGATTTTTCTCTCTAGGAGAGACTCAAACACTTCCAAAATCCACCAGAAAATCTGTAACAGAAATCTAAGTAGATACCCAAGTACATAGAAAAGCCAGTAGGCCATTACTTTCCCTGCCTCGGTACTCAAGTAATTAGGATAGCATCACATTCTAGTTATTCATGGAAGCAAAGCAGCTACCTGTAAAAAAGCAGCCAGAAGAAGGGGCAGACACTACAGTCTCAGAGTAAGGAAACTGGAAGATTTTGCTGATGAGTTTGGAACTCTGATTTAATTTAGCAGACAAGCTTTAAATAATCCACTATGTTGCATTTCACTAATATTTAGTTCTATTCAACTTTTATAACCCAGGGGAAGAACTGTGAAAGGAAACTTTCAAGTGATTTTGTTCACAATCTTTTTTATCCAGATTTTTATAAAAAGAAATGTCGGTACAGTTTCAGCATTTCTGTGTCAGCAAATAGCTCTGAGTTTACAGGGGCAGCAGGTCTTAACAGGGGAGAATAAAAATGGAAAGAAATTTTTGTTCCTCTCTTTCAAGGGGGAACTCATTCTATTTTGAAGATTGTTCTTAAGGCAATAAAGATGCAATTGTGATACACTAAAAACTGTGTTAATAAAAACAACGACAAAACCCCCCCACACACCTTTCAACACATGATGCAGCTCGATGCAGTACAGTCCAAACTTCAATAACAACAATTTACCTTAGAAAAACTGGAAAAAAAATGCACTATTTTAAGATGTCACAGATCAGCGTTTAGTGTGCAGCCTTCCTCAAGCTAGCCAACTGATGAGCCACCTCACTTCCCAAAGTGTTCTGTACTCTCAGATTCGTTCTACTTTTATGACCAGGATTATTATGAGGTCGCAGTGACCGCACGGAACCTGGTACACTAAGTTCTGGAACATGACTAGAAATTGCATTTTCCTGCTGATGTGATCCACAACTGTGAATCTGAAACAGTATACAGGCTCCCTGCATCTCAGTGCCAGTACCCCAAGAGTTGCTTGTCATTTGACATTGCCAGAAATGAACCAGCAGAGATCCTGAACATTCCTCCCTGTAGGAGAAGCCAAGACGAAGCAAGTTTTAGCAATAATTACAGAAACATGGTTACCAACAAAAACATGGCATCCAAAAAGGCTGCAGTGGCCATGGTTACATCCTGCAGTACCAGCTCAATGCTAAGGAAGGTAAATGCGCCATAAAAGTACAGTGATAAAGCTCTAACAGCAGGACAGGGAAAGGACTGGAACGGCTTTTTTTTTTTTTTTTTTAAACAAATTCTTGCATCAAGCCATATTTCATGGCTGACACAACGATATTGTAAGTCATTAGCAATCAACCAGAAGCTTAGGCATTACCCAGGTGTCACCAACCACTCCTCTGTCATCCACACCTTGACAAATGCCAGCAGATACACAGACAATACTTAAAATGTCATTCGATATTTAAGCATAAAATGACATTTCTCTATACCACTATAAGCACTAAAAAAGACTGTTACACACCTCTGCTCTTTATACAATATCATTACTGTCTCTTAGCTGGAAATCCAAATTGTTGTTGTTGTTGTTGTTGTTATTATTAAGATAGCAACAGCATGGATGGCTAGTAGTTTTCCTACCTCTTCCCCTGAGATTTTTTACAGTTAGGCCTTGTATCCTTGGATACTGGCAATCAGAATGGAAGGTTTAGAAAAGATTTAAAATTCTGATATGATTCTCTCTGTCTCAGCCACCACAGAAGTCAAATATGGAACAATTACACATTTACTACATTTCTTGGCTTGTGGATTTGCAATGTGTACCCGCCAGAACTCTTCATGCAGACAGACAGTGGTAACACGGAATATTTGCTAATATGTGGGCTAAAGAAAAACAAACCAAGCAGTCATGTTGACGAATCTAGCCAAATCAGTTACCAAGCAGGCCTGGGCTTCAGATATTGACAAAGAAGACAGGCACAAGGCATGAGACCAGTAGTCGGCACGGGAGTGGTATAGAGCACCACAGAGTGAATCGTCAGCCAATTGCCATGAGAGAACAGCCACAAAGGGAGAGATCATATCTATTGCCAGAAAGACTCTAGACATAGCAAAGAGTAACATCCACTAGTGCAACAGATGCAGCATGCCACAATGGATTTATGACCAACCAGCCAGCATTGCTGCAATCATGAAGAGAGCTCAGTACTTAGGCATGTAATGCATTCCCCCAAAGCCATCATCATCTAGCCCTGGCAAAAGTTCACTCACTGCTTGCCTGCATTGCAAATGTTTGAGAACATCCCCTACAAGAGAGGAGTGTGAATAGCAGGACCCTGGCCATAACAAGTCTATGGCTGAGGGAAGGAACACCACCTTAGGGAGCCATGCTATTTTGGTCTTCCCCTGCTGCCTTATGCCCCACTGCTGAAAAAAAAAAGACCAGTACAGATGGCATGTTTGAGCTTGCCCCAGTCCAGTACTGGAGTTTCCCAATGGCTTCTCTTTAACAATAGTTCTCTTTAAGGCTTTGCAGGCAGAGTGCTCCAGGATCACGTTTCAGTCTTACTGCTACGCACCTTCATAAATCCAGGTTTTAAGCTACATCAGAGTTCATAATGTTTCATTTTGTACTTGTTTGCAGTACAAAAGCTTATTATTAATTTAATCCAGAAAAATAAAGAAATAAATTGAAGGGGATTTCTATGTGAGTTAACATAAGACTGTGCACATTAAGCAAGCTAAAGGGACCTAGGCTGGTGACAAGTTAAGGTCCATCTTTAGAAAAGACACATTTCAAGGTGGCACACATAAAGGACACTGACCATAAAATGCAGCTTATGGCGATGCTCTTCTCAAGGAGGTCCTGACAAACACATATAAATAGGAGCAAGAAAAAAAAAAAAACCAAACACAAAGGAATCCACATGATAGGATATCTCAGTTCCTTTCAGGGAAACAAGTATGCAAACAGGCTCCAGCAGATATATTCACTAGAAGTTTATGTAGCCTCAGAGATTTTCTTTAAGGTGAGGGAAGAGTCAATGTTTGCCAACAGATGTGCTTGGATTTTGTTGCTGGAAATAGGCTCTGGCCATGCCAGTCTAGTTGCTTCATGTAACTCTCAACAAAATCCCTTTAAAGTAGATTACGGTCTTCAGAGAAGAATGGTTCTGGTATCTTGCTGATATGTGGTGTCATTTGCTTCATTCTAAGCAAATGTCTTCTTGAGATTTATTTTGAAGCATGACTCTTTTTTGGCAGTTATTTGTCATACTAGGCAAAGTTATTTAGCATATAAGAGAAGGTGATGAGCTCCATCAAAAAAGCCTCCCTTCTGAACTTTCAAAAAAGAACATTCCCACTAACTTAAGCATTTTTACACCATTAGCTTATGTGCTGCATATGAAAAACAAATGCTAAATGTGGTGCCTTACACCAAGTGATATGGTGAATAGGTATGCCATACAATATTCCTATCATTACTAAATGAATCTCTATTGTATCCAGGAAGCTAGTAGAGGTCTTCTATGGCTTTTATTAATAGAACTGTGATCTCTGTGGAATGCAAGTTGAGAAAATGCCTCGTGCCTATCGTCCCTACCTAACAACTGTTGCTGAGTGACATTATCAATTGCAACTTGTTAGAATAAAATAATAGGAAAACTTTGCTCTAATCAGTCACTACAGTTCCAAATGTGATTAAGCTTTCCAAACTGCAGATATCTAACAGTGAACCATAGCATTATTTCCTATGTATGAGTTGTATTTAACGGACTGGTTTCTTGGGTCCACCCAAGCAGTACAAGAAAACTAAGGAAACAGAAGGCTTCAAGTCTCCTAATCACGAAAGGAAGTGGGGGCTCCAGTTTTGAACTACCACAATCCCATGGATGGCTCAATGTAGGGTAACTAGGAATAACTAGTATACTAGACTAGCGGTTGGACTTGATGATCTTAAAGGTCTTTTCCAACCTAGATGATTCTATGATTCCTAGATGATTCTATGACCGCTCCTACCAGGCCTGGCCAAGGCAGATACAGCAAAGACAGGTAGCTTAGAACCTGCTATATTCATTCAAGAGTAGACTTCTTTTTTTAAACTTAGAAGAAATCAGGGCATATTCACCTCTCTAGTTCTGCAAAAATACTATAATGTATTTTGAGAAGCTACACTCAAATACTACAAATACAAATTCAGCTTTCAAATAACCTTCAAATACTACTTTAAAATAGTATAGGGTTTTTTTTGCAAAGACAGTTGATATAATTAAAAATAGGATATTAAAGAAAAAAACATTTTATGTTGTCAGAACTACTTAGCTTGTGCATCAGACCTTAGGTATCTGTATAAGTACATGACCAGTTGTTTGTCATTTATGCTATATTAACCTCTGCAAAATGATTCTTTCATAAGAAAGTTCCTCTATATCACCTTCTGCTTGCAGCTAAAGGCATTTTGGCAGTTACTGAGTATCAGCTTTAATTTTGATAAAATAGACTCTTTTTGCCTTATAAAAAGTTTTTGAATGGGAATTATACCTCCTTCTATAAAGTTATCTGTATTATGAAAGCATGAACTCTTCCATACAAACCAAGCTCTTATCAGTATTTGTCAGTAGAGTTTACATCTTACAGACCCAAAACACCTGACAATGAATTAACTCTTAAGATTTGATACACACTTACACTTTGAAACCACTTCATACCACAGTGCTACTACCTTATTCTAAAGCAACTATAAAACTATAAAACTCAGGGGAAGCTCCAACTCAGTGCTTGCACGTACAGAGCACTTTGACAATACGACCAGCTAGTTGGTACAGTAGCAAGAGTCTAAAGGTTGCTCTGGATCCTCCGGTTCGTACCCAGCAGCAGCTGTACAACAGGCTGAGTTGTTAACTCTTCACAAGTCTGGAAATACAGAGAGAGAAGAAATCTTACTGTGCAGATTACTGTCACTGCAGATAGCCTTCTGAGGAGCTGGTTATACCCAAAGTTAATTTGCAATTAAGTTCATTGTTATAGGTCGGTTTGTAGGGCACAGAATTTTAAAATGGAATAAAAGTATATGTGCTATGACTTTTTCCATAAAGAAAGAAATAAATTAACAAAATGTTGACTTTTGTGAATTTTCTAGCCTAATGAATAAATACATGTTCACTTCAACACAATAAAAAAAGAAAAGCTAGGCACCATAACCTATTTACAACACAGCTATAGTCCCTGACTGCAAAAGCACTTAGGTCTAAACAACTAATCAGTCCTTTTCAATTCAATGGGGCAAGTATGTGTATACAAGTGTTTACCAAATCAGTGCCAAAGTTAAAAACAATCCAGTAAATGAGACCTTTATAATAGAATGGATCCCTTTTTCACTTAATTCTTTTATGGTAGTAATACCACTGTCTTCACTGAAAAAAGAATTCAGTTCTGATAGTTTATTAAGACATGGAGTTATAATCCACTTTAAACAAGTGTAAAAGATCACAGAGTTCTGTCCTGCATTTGGTGCTGCTCATTTTTTTTAATATTGTGGATGATAGAATATTATATTTATTATTATAAAATCAGTAGATGACACTAAACTGCAGGTGCTGCAACTGCTCGGGGGGAAACAATTCAAAACAGACTTGAGTAAAATGGAGAAATTTTCTGCCATCAAGAGCATGAAGTTAGCTGTACGCCAGTACAAAGTATTACACTTGGAGAGGAAAAATCAAATGCATAGTACAGCAACTCTGTTTTAACATGGTGTTTATAGTAGGCTACAGACTGTATCCTTAATACTTTACTGTCAGGAAGGAAAAAAAAAAGGGGGGGAGGGGGGCAGGGGGAAGCATCATTCCAGGAGGTATTACATAGGGTATCATATATATGGCACATGACATAACTGTTCCACTTTTATATGACTAATAGTTCCACTGGTTGCACTCATAAAGTCTCAGCTGGAGCACTCTGTTTAACATGGGGAATTAGACATCAATAAAGATGTCTATGAACTGTATATGAACTGGCACAAGTCGAAACAAGAGCAACTACAGTAATTCCAGGTCTAAAAAACAAGACTTAGGAGGACAGATTAAGTTAAATCTTTTATTCTAGAAAAGACAAAAAACAGTAGAGGTAGGAAGATGCATGATAATAGTCTTTAAATTGATTACTTTTCACACATGGAGAAAACTTAATCCTGTTTTATGTATTTAGTTTGCAGAAATAAAGAGTTAGGTAGGCCTTGGGGGGAGTGGGAAGCATTCTAGTGATGAGAATAGCAAAAATTGTAAGTGGTTGCATAAGGACACTGCAGAAATCACTAAGCATTTTAAAAACAGATTAGACAAACATTTGCCAGACAACGCATGTATATATGACCTGAGTGTCCAACTAATCTCTCAAGGTGCCTTTCAGCTGTACACAAGGAAAGTAAACAAATTAATGTGACTTGTAATTAGTAGAGATTTTATATGCACTTTTCTGGTCTTAGCTGATGCTGAACATTGATCTAGTTCTTACACTTCAATGTCACATACACAGTATAATAATTTCTAATTATTTATCGGGACTTTAACCCTATCCAGCTGTTCACAGACGTATGAGATCCAAAGGGTAGATTTAACACTGACCTATATACCACCAGTTCGATAAAAGGAGTTCCACCAAGCACTACTACTCAGTACTTAAAATGTCCTCAATTACACAGGATTCATAAAAGAAAGGCTTATTTTAACTCAAGAGCTCAATTCAGTAAAAATGAGATAATGCCTGTGCCTAGTAGCACATTATTTCCAAAGGCTCTTTTCTTCTTTAAAACTATAGCACTCTATCCTAGCCAAGCCATTATAATAGCAAAAAGTAATTTTGTAGTATTACACACAAACTGAAAATACCAGCACTAACAGAATTTTGAGAGTATGTAATCAGGTTAAAACTAGAAAATGAAAACTAACATTTCCTCTAATTACAATTACTTCTTGAAACACTATAAACTTCAACTGGGCAATGATAGGCTATTTTTCTGGTTTGGGTTTTTTTCTTTTCTGCTGAGGCTTCTCTGTTATTTAATAAAAACCACAGAACAGGATCACTATCTAGGAGGATACTCAGTATTTAATTTTATCAGTTAACATTACAACCTGTACCTTCACATTACTTATTATGTATCTTCTAGATGTTACTTTGAACGGGATATTTTGTACGTGATATTGTATAAACTCTGCTGAGGTATCTCTGTACTGTAGTTCACAAACATAAACAAACCAAATGCCACAACATGGTGTGAGCTGAGACAGTATCGTGCCACCTTCTACAAACACAGAGCAAAGGTATAGTAAAGATGAGATAAAATAGGGATTTTGAGGAGGCTTATTTGCATCCCAAAGAGCAAGGATTGGTCCTGTTAATCACGAAAAATGGCTGAACTTGCAGATTACATAAAATTAGCTGAACATGTGCTTAGGACTGCTCCAAATCCAGACCCCAACACTGCCAAGTTGGGCAGTGAAAAATTAAGACACACTGGTGTCAAGTTGTAAAAAGTACAACTGAAGAACAAAATACTTGCATTAACTATTTTCTTTTAATAAACCAAGCAGAAAACCAGGAACTTTACCATATGTTTGAGACTTTAAATCAATATAAACCTCTGCTACCTGAGCAAAACAGTAACCTGCAAGAGTGATAGATTTTCTTTTGCGTGGGCCAGCTACTAGAACGCTGAATATACATTTATTTAGGTACAATAGTTCAGATATTTGACGAATGACCAAACTAAAGTCTTCTGGATTCAGCAACAGGTTACACTAGAGACTATTTTACTTTCCAACCTGATGCATGTTATTCCTTTCCCTCTAGTTTTTCACAGTCTTTTTCCTTCTTTAGATTCTATGTCAGTCTTCCCAGAATGAGCTGCCTTAGAGCTAGCCAGCAGTTTTTGACGAAAAAATTTTCTTGATTTCAAGTGAGGGCTACCACATTCACTGCGAGTACTTCTGCCAGTGGGATAGTCAGTCAGTCCTTCCCATCCTACTGTAATGAGTACACATACATACACACCCCTCCCACGTACATATAGATCTGTACACACAAACACACATGTGTAATAGTTCAAATTATATGATTAACATACTCAGCTGTATGTTCTGAGCTTCAGAACTTTCTCTCTAAATTGTGCAGAGAACACATAATATAGATCCACCTCAAGTAAATCTTCTGCAAGCTGCAGTCTTCTGCTTTAGGATGTAAGCCGCTCTCTCTGGTTTGCAAATTTAAATACATACACACAAAATGTCTAACTTTTGTCCCAACATTGAAGGATTGAAAAGATCTTTACATTTGAAATTGTTTCTGGCTCATTTCTACACATTCCCCCTTCGCATTTAACTTGGGTTATTTCTTGTTGTTCACGGTACCTAGGGATGAGTGGTGAAGGTAGTAAGAGGCAAGACAAGTCTTCCTCTTTCATTGCCTAACTCAAACTTGATGTCACCCCAGAATATAAGGAAGAACAATCAAAGACAAGTGAGGCAGCAGGGATCCCAAATTGAGCAAAACCATGGCTCAGTCATGCACTAGGATACCGCAATGTTTTGTATTTTGTACCGAAGAGAGTGTTTTCTGCGTTCTGTGACCCAGAAAAAGAACAGAATGAAAATGGTACTGGTTCACCATAGATGAGCTTGGGGGAACAGTAGTGGCCAGCTCTGCCAAAGTTCTGCCTGAGCAAACAGAAAAAGGAATTTTCACAACAGCTTTCCACCCAGTAAAATTTAATGGGTTTCCACACAGATGTCCCAAAGCTCACCCTGACAAATAGTAAGCTTCCTGATATGTGCCAAGACACTAATTCAAAGTACAGAAGGACTATATCTTCTCAAATAAATTATTACAAGAAAATTTTAACTTAATCAAGAAATTACTCTCAGAAATATTTGGACTAGTTTCACTAAAGTGTTGCAAAATAATCACACGCCAAGCACAGAAAATTTCAACCACAAATGGGTAAGCTGAGGAACCGCAGAAGCAATTTGGAAAATTGTCTTAGATTGGGAAATATTTGGCAATCTTAAATATAGCCATCTTAAGTATAGGCCTCTCTCCTAACAGGACATTGGCTGTAATACTTCAGTTTTATTCTGAACTTAATAACCTTTAAAAAAAAAAGAAAAAAAAGCTTAAACAATCTAACAACACTCCTTCAGATAAATTTTGTTAAAAAAACACAGCGAGAACTACAGAAAAACCCCACACATATCATTTGACAAACTGAATATAAATGAGACTAGCAGATAAATAATTACCTGAAAAAAATTACAGTAACAACAGAAACCCCAAGCAGTAGTGATAAGATAGTAAGTACAAATATACCTTGTCCTTGAGGAACTCCGTAAAATTCAGCAGCTATCCTTGCTGCTTCCTTACGGTTTCCTTTCACAATGTAGAAATGACTAAGTATAGCGAGGCTGATCTTCACAAAAAGTTTAAAACAAAAAAGGGAAAGTATAGTAAAGTAGACATTGGATAGCTGCTGGGCAAAAGGGCGACTTTCTTCTATGACAGTCATTGCTGCAGCAAAATCTCTCTCAGTGTTTGGGTAGGGCTCTCAAATGTGTTGATAAGATCATATGGCTCCAGCCACGCACTCTTGGGAACAACTGGTCCTGGGGAAAGAAAATATCAGCTGGTCATGATGCTTGCTGCTCAAAATATGACGATTATTTATACTGTACATAGTATTGAGTTCACTACCGCTCCTGCTAGCCTGGTGATATTCAAGTGGGACGGAATATAACAGACACAGGTTCCAAGACCCTGGATTGTACTTGTTCCACTTAAAAGGTCTGTTTCATTCCAAATTCTGAATTTCTAATGCATTTATTTACCCTATTAATAAGCATTTAAAAATAGGCTGTCAAAAGTATTATTATTAAGAGCTACAATTTCAGGTACTAAACTAGGTAACTCAGGTAATCAGTTTTTTGCTGAAAAACTTCTGCTTCTTAAGTACAATTACTGTTTTGTGCTACTTCGTTTTATGTTAGGCTACTGGTTTTTTTTCTTACAAAACTAGAACCACATCAGTAAATACTTGAAATACACATTAATAAAGAAACAGAGATTTTATACCAACTTTGACAGTCTCTTATTTTCTTCAGGCTGAATGAAAATATCTAGTATACATGTCTTATAGCATCATACAAAAAACAGAATTCAGACTATAAAAATCAAACTCCTAGATATTTTTATAAATAAGGTCTCAGAGCATCTAAAATTAAATTAATTAAAATGTAATTAAAATTAAATAAATATAGTGGTAAATATACAACGTGGAAAATTTCTAATGCTTATGATACCCATTTAATTGTGCTGCATCATATTATTTTAAACCTATGACATGACAGGCTTTATTTCTTGGCCTTTATTTCTTTTTTTCTTTTAGAGAGGTGAATCTAAATTCCTCAGATTTTTTAAGAATTAATTTGCTTATATACCATAAAGTTATTACTCAGTCATCAGCAGTTACGTACAAATTGTTCCATTAAGGTGAGTAACTGCTGAGTAAATGATGGTGTCACACACAGACTGAGGTGCTGCAGGACAGAATTAGATGCCTAAGCAAGCTATAACCCTAAAATAAAGCATCGTGGCAGCATAGGAAAGGGTCCTGTTCCAAACTTGTACATTTCCTTTTAAATAAAATAGTGTCTTTAATTATAGTTTAAAATACTCTACCCATAGCAATCTTAAACTGAAACATCCTTTCTATTCTACCCTGGCTTCTCCTGTTTGATGGTCAGAAAAAAAACCAGCCAACATTTTAGAATGTTGGCAACTGTCCATCAGGAACAGAGGGTATGATCCAAATGTCACCGCACCCAGATCCCCCCGATTTCAACAGTATAGTAGACATTAAGGACATGATACAAAATCATATTTGTGAAAGGAAAGTAGCAAAATATAGAGCCTCTTATCATCTGGCTCCAGGAGTAATTTATTAGAGTAAGAAACTATAATGATTTCTGGAAACTACATTCAAATAAACCTATATAAAGGAAGAAAAGACAATGATAAAAGAGAATGTGCTTGGAAATAAATATCAAGATTTTTAACAGACATGAACTTTATTGTGCTTATCTTGAGAAAAACAGACATTAATATAGTTTCTTGGAAAAAAAAATAATCTGCATAAAAGTCAAAACAATAAGTAGAAAAGGCAATTAAAAAGCAGCTGACACTGTAAACTATATTAGTCCGTGAAAAAAATATACGCATTTTCCTCTAAATTTCATTTATAGACATTTTCTCATCCAGCCAGAATAGGAACTGCTCTCCTCATACCATAGTTAGAAGCAGGAGTGAGTACTTAAAATGCCAAATGAAAATCCCTTTTTATATTTGGCACATTGTTATCTGACACTGAATTGAGGTGTCATGTTTTCCATAAGGATAAATAGGCATTATGTTCTGAGCCACCACTGCCAATTTCCGTTTCAATCATTAATAGAAACGACATTTTCCTTAGTAACACATCCAGTATTGGAATTTATTACTTCTTCCATATTTCTACTAGTATTATCAAGCCTAAGTCAAGCAGTCCACAAAATTCCGCAGCCGTCTTAAGTTTTGCAAATTTACCAGGCAGAATAAGGAAGAATCATAATTACCTCATGGAAAACACTTTTCTTCTTTATAGTGTTTTACCTGATCCCTTTTTTTTTTTTTACCCTGACTCCACACTGTCTCATCCAAAAACTGTGCTTTGTCATCTGGATATGTTCTCCCACATTTGGTTAATTAACAAAATAGTCTTTCTGTGTAGAGGTGACAATCTGAATAACAATTACTATAAATAACAGCTGGAGTTAAGAGCAGCGCTCAGAGTTAATCGTCCCCTTACAATACTCTTTCCTGATTCTTATAACCGCAGTAGATAAATCACTGAAAAGAAATTTCTCAGTTGTTAGGTTGTCTTCTTCAGCTTGAATTTTTCTGTAAAAGGTCAACAAAAATAATAAAAACCTGTGGATGCATGTACTATTTTGCAAGCGATCTTTCAAAAATCCTCATTGACCTGTAAAACTTCTGCTTTTAGAAAGAACATAAAAGTTGAGGAGGAGGGTTATTCCTGTATCAAAGCTTGTCTTCTATCCTCTCAAAAATTTCCCTCCTTAGCTATAAACTACATAAAAATGAAAGAAATAAAGAGTTTTGAGAAATTCCATTCATACATGCTCATAAGAAGCTGGCAAAATTACTCTCCTAATAATATTTCTTTTTAAAATCTAACTCACATGTGCCAGCTTAACTGGAAACAACTGCACAGAATAACCAAGTTTATCCTAATCTAAGGCTACTAAAGCTCTGCAGATATTGCCATTACAGCTAGTTGGCAAACCCGTGCTACCAGGCACCCAGTCCTGAAAACTGAACAACTGTTCAGATGTTAATGCTCACACGGCATTTTAGAAGAATCAACAATGTGAATACTGAGACTTGAAGACAAAATAGCTGAGAGCAAGCCCACACAGACTGGGAGAATCAGGGACAGAAAGCTACATATGTTGTAACAGAGATTGGAAAGTAGAAGCATAAGTAAATAAATAAAGGATCTGACAATGAATGTGATGCCATGAAAGAGTGAAAAAAAATTGCATGTAAGTGTTCCAAATTTTCTATTGCATGGCAATGTGAAGCGATTGGAGTCTGGTCGTGCAGCAGTGCAGAATACCGAGAGGTTCCAAATAGAAATGCATCGGCAATATATAACAAATATACAACGTTATAAAAATATCAACGCACTTGAAGAGAGCAGTGGCTTAATCTGGACATTCACATTTCCTGCATAGTTTTGACTTTTTGGAATGAAATTTCTCTGCCTCGTTTTCTCACTTGTAAAATGGGTTTGAAAGGACCACTCAAGAGTATTCTGAAGATGACTGCACTGTTGTTAAAAAAACACTCAGATATTCTGGTGAAACCAATACTGAAACTAATTAGGTATCTACTTTTTTTTTTTTTAATACAAAATTTGGATAACTAACCTAAATAAAATGAAATATTGAATGCTCATTCACTTAATGGCCACAAAAGCGATAGCATGTAAAGTTGTTATAACATTTCAGGTTTTATGATAGCACACAGGAAAATGGCACCAAGATACACTGCAGATAAACAATATTACGATTTTTGTTTTAAGAACGTAGTAATATTGTGACAGACAAAGATCCCCCCCAGCTTGACATACTAGCATATTCCCAGCAAATAAAACAGAACAATGTAATCATTTCTCTGGCATGCCTTCCCCATCTCTGGCAATCAACTATTTTAATTTTAAAACCATTTAAAAACCTTCAAACATTGGAATTTATGGTCTTAAATTTCCTTTTAATGTAGCTTGGTCAGTTATCATTTCTGAAGAACTTAACCAGTATATTCAAGATAGCAATATTGCCATTTATAATGACTATGAAGGTGGTTAATTTCAAACTCCAGTGCTCAGAGTAGTCTGCCCTTTAATGCCTTACTGTGCAGTGGCCAAGTGGAGAAAGAAAGTATTCAGCAAGGGCACCTGTTTATGTTAATTCAAACTGCTTGTGAAATCTAGTGTAATTTACCCACAACCTAAGCGAGTAACTTTTCTAGAAAAAAGTATGCTCTGTCTTCTATGATTAATGACATAACCACATTAATAAGCTCCTTATTTTATTCTGGCAATTTTTCCTCAACACTTTAGAAGACTGGTGTGCTCAGTTTTCAGTAAGGCAAGATTCTCAAGAAAAATTACACAATTGATATAATATTTAGTCTTTGAAGGCATTTTTTAATATTAAAGACTGTAATACCCTTAGAAATATGATTTCTTTATAGCATATACGGTGTCTTTAGTTCTGGAAAATATACTTACTTCTCATTAAATCTTTTAAAGTAATGTCCTTAGATTAATATAGGCTGTAGAAGAGAATTATACTCATGCCATATATTCTGTAACAGTTAGTGTTAACAGTTTTCTTCAGTATTTTGGAGATGCATCTACATGTCTGAAAGTGAATTTTTTTTTTACAGATGAGATATGCAATACAGTAGAAGGAATTATTTGTGTGACACTTCACCTGCATGTCCTTCTCCACATATGAGATTAGGCTAAAAATAAACAAGAAGTTAAGATACTCACCTTGGTTTTGAAACTTCTGCCTAAGAACAAATGTAACAAGATAATTTAATGAAATAGGATGCCAGGTAGAGGAATGGGAACTCTTGGGTGCTTTGAAGAATGCATTGTTTTATACAATATAGACAACCCACTAAAAGAAATTTCTAAAACAATGACCTCAAAACAAAAAGAGTTTAAATAAAATCAGTAAGAAGCCACTAGTTCTAGCACTGAGTTTCTGATGGAAGCATGCAGTGCTTGAAGAAGGACTCAAAAATGCTGAGAAGCCTGAGCTACTAAAAAAGGCAATGTCAAATTCAGCTTAGTGACCTGCTGACCTGTATTTTAATAGGTGTATCGGATGCTAATCCTCAATATTGAAAATTTTATCTGACTCATCTGAAGTTACTGAAGGCTGTTTATCTCATTTCCTCTTTAATGTATGTTTTTAAGCAAATTTTTCTATTATCTTCTATTCAAAGCATTTGAACTGAATAAATCTAAACATAGAGCAACTATTTTAAAATGCATTTGCTCATATATGATGTTATGCCAAAATGTTACCTTAAGTTTTTATTGAAGATAAGGCAAAAAAAGACAGACATACCAAAAAAACAACTTCTAAAAAAATATTAAATGTTCTTTAAAGTAATATCCTTCATAAGTTGAGGATATTATGCATCTATGCTTAGGCATAAAAAAACCCCAAATCATATTTATCTGATAGCTACAAGAACTTCAGAAATTGGAGTGACTGGAAGACATCAAACAGTTGCTGAGTCCTTTTCCAAACAGGAGCTCAAGCCCAGTAGCACAACCTAGACACTACTCTTTCATTGTAAAATATGAAGAGGAGATATGGCTGAAGTACAGACTTTGTCCTACTGTTCTGGGGGAATGAAGAGAAGAAAAGTGAGAGAACACAAACTTTGGTCCAGAGTAGACCAAGCTCGGTTCAGATCTGAACTGCTTTTTCACTGCACCTTGTTGCTATCCTTAAAAATTCTACCAATTTACTCTACCATATGACAAAATTATATTCTTAGCACAAAAACCTGAGAGCTGTGCTGCCAACTGAAGCAAACACAACACTGTAAAACAAATAAATGAAAGGCCTACATTTTCTTTTTACAGCTTTTCTTCCTGAAGAACCTTAATGCCACATCTATCCAAAATCTACACAAACAATGCGGTGTGAAGTTATAACTGATATCCAAAGTTATGTTTCATTTTGATTTCTGCAGTTCTCATAATTCACACTAGTCACCTGATGACCCAACTAAAGACTTTAACCAAAAAACTTTTTCAAAATGCAATGACATCTTAAGCGTCATAACGGGAAAATCAGAGTAAGTGTCATAAAACATGTTATCCTCCTCCTCCTAGTAGTCATGCTCTGACTTTTGACATTCATTCTACTGAACAGCTATGTAGACACCATTCTCTCATAAGACTATGAAACACAACAGTTCATTTAAAAAGCTTTAACACACAAATATTAATCCTATACAAGTTTTGTTACATAAATTCTCTCTGTATTTTGGTGTAGCACATTATTTCCATCAGTTCTCAAACCACTCCCGAAAGTACAAATTCATGCCTTTGGGTGGATACGGTAGTAATTTTTTTCCTCCACTGTATTAAAATCAGTGCTCTGACACAGTTTAAGTTCTATACAAATCAAGTTCTTCTGGTGCATGAATGACGCAACTTTTCATTTGTAACATCATGAAAAGTTTGCTTATTGCTAACTTTTGATTAATTTAAATTGGGTTTATTCAGGTGTTTTGTCTTTCCTGTCTGTTGAAAATACTAATCCTATCCTAGAAAATAGTTCTAACGTACAGACTTGCATATCTGGATTTTGAGAGGATGGTTTATTGGTCAAGGATTTAAATATCAATGAGTATCTCTAGACATAACTGACATTCTCTATATCAGATGTATTTAAAAACATAAAAAGTAACTCAGATATTTAAGCATTTATGAAATTCCAGTTTTCCATCTCTCTCTGTTCTTTGAAAGAATACACAGATATTCTAAAGCTGTATCACTTTGTTATGCACCCACTGGATAGCTGCTTCTCACAATGGTGATAGATTCCACTTCAACTACAAGTCTAATATCAAACAATCCCTGCTATCGGCAACATTATCATATGAGCATGCTTGATCTGCTTAACCAGTCCGTCTAATCACTGACAGTAAAGTCCTATACAGAAGGGAAGCAGGTATAACTGACCTGCTTACCAGTAAACTCAATCTGAGTTCTACTAAGAAACATAGTAAGTTTGTCCTACAGTATTTGTTGCAGTCCTCTTCGGATACCTAACACAACCCAATTAAGACTATTACAGAGGAAGATTCCAAAATAAATCACGTGTGTACTTGGAGACATTACTAAAACCAGAAACGTGTCAGACAGCAGGCACACACAGACTGCTGACAGACAAACTCTAGCAAATCTTGCCCCCCGGGGTTTTAAAAAGTTACCACCTCCAGCTGTCCATTCCATTCCTCAGCTAAAGGTTCCTGCCCCTCTTTCTCCCTTCCTGGAAATCAACAGGAAGGAATGTGTATTGGTATTCAGCCACTTCAGTTCAAACTCAGGCAATTTAAACTGTTGATGAGTTTAAACTAACCTTTTGGACTTCACATTGAAAAAATATACTCACCCCCCCCAACCGCACATTCTGCTACAGAGATAGTAACCTCCTGTTAAAATATAGTAGCAAACTATGAGGGGACAGTAATGTCAAAATGCATATGCAAGCCGCCTCTTAATAAAGCTATTTAGCTGTAATTTTTGAGGGCTCAATGTACCGATATGGCTGCATCAGTGAAACTTTGAGGAGTCTCCTCATTTTGCATCTCTTTGCCTTTGTATAGTTCCTTTCTTGGGTCCAAACAAATGTTTTCATCACCAACCACACATCTATAGAACTTCACATGTTCCTTCTTCAGCAGCTAACGCACCGTCTTCCTCAGGTATGTGGTACCACAGCTACTATGCTCTTGATATTTGAACTAGCTTGACAAAACTAACTTTGCTATTTCTCATTTCCCTAGTGGGCAGTGCAACCACCCTATTAATCTAAATTCATATAACTGAACCTGGCATTTTTGCAGTTTTTACAGTTAATCTTTTCTTTAATGATCTGCAAAATGTCACGTATTCTTATTAAATAGCTGTCTCAATCAATCAATCAATCAATCGGTAACATTCAAATCCCAGAACAGCCATGATGTAGAGACCTGATTTTCATCACATACACAGTTTGTACATGAGAAATGAACTTGACAGAATTTTTCTCTTTCAATTGACAGTTTTCAAAAGACCAGATGCACACCTGTAACTAATGCCTCTTTGCCACTTTGAAACCTAGACGGGCCTCTTATGAAACTATTTTGGATCTATAATAATTTATTTATTTATGTGTAAGACCTTTAAATTATGCCATCAAGATGAGACGATTGTCAATTATTCTAAAGTGAAAAGCTTGCACAAAATAATATCTCTGAGTTGTGAATGTTTTCTGTCACCAATCTGAATTCCTTTCAAAATCGTTCATTTTATTCTACATTATAGTATGTATTCTAATTTTTCTTTAATCGTTTAACTGGGGGTTTTTTCTTCATTACAATCTGTTTCTAAAAACAATGAAATCATCTGTTTTCTTTAACTTCATACCGACCTCCTTCAAACTTTTGCCAGGTTTTCTTCTAGACTAAGTAAAAGTGGTTTCATTTTTCTCCTTCCTGCGTAAAGTATATTCTGGTGCCTGTGAATGGTATTAATAAAAGGAAATTACAAAGTCAATTTCATGAATTGATAGGGCTGACAATTAAAAGATTATTCTGCAAGCACATGTCACTATACGCTGACTCCCATAGCTAGTGTTCATACCAGAAATGTTTTTTCCATCCACTAAAATTGGTACCAGTTAAGTGATATCATCATGACAGAGCTAGCGAAACATTCTTTTCCTCAAGCTGAGGCATGACAGTCTCTGCTTGGTGCTTTTACAAGAGACATAAAAATACTCTGTGATGAAGAATTTGTAACTGACATAGGGAATGAGGTAAAACTAGAGTGAGGTGGATCAGTAGCACACAGGCTTCTTGCCACAGAATGCGAAGCACAATGAAGTGTGAAAGCTTCAGCTGAATCAGTGATGTATGAGAGGACTTTACCTAACATGGCTTCATATGCCATGCAATGGGCAACAGCAAATCTGCCAGGAGCCAAAAATGAACTGTGTTGGGCTCCAAAACATACTTAGAGTTGGTTTTGGAGCCAAGAATACTTGGTTCCATCTCCAGTGAAGCATTCATATGCCACTACGATGAAGCATTCTTATGCCGCTAAATGAGACAGCGTTATAAAATATCAAGTTCATTCTGAAATCAGGAATTTAAATTTCCCTGAGACTTTATTACTGATGGACTAGCAATAAGAATATAGAGGCAAGTGAAAATATCTTCTTATTCTCCATAATTTGTAGATCCAAAGCAAAAAAATGGAGGTGAGAAGAAAGTCAGAAACAAAAACCCTTTGATGCAGTCAAGACAGACTACTTCTCACAGCCTTTCCACACCGGTTGTCAGAACAGCCCACCCAAAAGAGGTGCTAACTGAAAGGGAGCTGTTGCAATAGAGACTGTTGCAATAGAGGCAAATATTCCCCAAGTTGCTCATGGCCACATTTATTTTAATCTTCATCTGCATACCCAGGGCTGCCTAAGAGGCTGTGTATTGCTACTGTCTCTTAAAGAGTTAACATTTCAATAACTAATAAAAGACAAATTCAATAAAGGATTTAGACATTTATGGTAAAATTTAGGAAGTACAGACCAAAAAAAAGTTATCTATACAGTCCTCATCTAACTAGCTAGGTGCCAAAGATGCCACAGGCACCTAAACTTCCACTTGCAAAATTAGTTAGAAACTTAAACCCCAAGAAGGCCGAAGGTGCTACCACTTGGGCTGAAGTTAACACCCCTTCACCTAGAATTCACAACCCATACACCCCAAACCGTTAGCCACTTCAAAGCTCCTATCTATGTGTATCATGTTAGAACCAAACTGACTTCAGCGGAAAAACAAAGAACTCATAGCTATCTTTGTTGATGGTCAATGTCAACACTTGCCATTTTGTTTATAGATGATTAAAGGAATCACTCACTAACTTAAACATCAGAAGAGAAATATCTCAACCAAAGAAAGCAAGCCACTCTCTCAGAAGACTACTCTAATAATCAGCTGCTGACTGGGATCAATCCTGTTGAAGTGCCAACACTATAAAAAAAAAGAACACATCATTAATAGATCAAAGAGCGCATAAGAACACAAGTCCGAAGTCGGATAATTCTGGGGAAGGACAGGAGAAGGGAGAATTCTACATTTCAGACCTGCTCTCAATCCCACCTCTGCATTTTGCTCAATTAGTCCGTAATGAAAAATGAAATTTCTTTAAGTAAGAACCAGCCTGAGCACTGCCATGCCTTAGGTGCTCTGCTGGTCTGGGCCAGAGTACACTGCTCAGGAATACTGAATATCTTACACCACTGCATCTTGGAAATGGTCTCCCAAACTTTTATGCCTCCCCAAGATTCTATAAATTTGTTTTCATAGTTATAGTATTTGATCCATTCAGACTAACACAACTGATTTAGCTGACGGTGACTCCTGAAATTAATACTATGCTACTATTCTTTACAAAAAGAACAGATTTTATATTTTTCACAGAAGAATGTGGAAGTTACCAGCAAACAGCTATTGCAAATAATCCTCTCCCCTTCATCCTTCACAACTGCCTTTGTTGTTTCAGAATTTTTCTCCCCTTTTGATTTTGCAAGATTTCAGTCATTAAAAAGCTACAGAAGGTTTCTTTGTTCTCAAACAGTAACAGATCAGACCTTGAATAAACCACACCGTCTTCCCCTGCATACTGTGCTTTTAAGTGACTTTTTTTAAGAGTCCTAATAAAATAAATCCAAAACTGCATGAGCAACAGCCATATTTTTTCATTTGTCTTAAAAATACATGCTAGCATGAATTTGGCTAAACCTTTTGATTTTGATCGCCAGGTATTTGACTGCTGCTTTGAAAACTTCACTACTTTACTCCTACATGTTTCGCCTTAGTTACTTAAGTTTTTCCCAACAGCAGAGTTGTTTAATATCTAATGAAAAACTCTAAATAGCAACTACAAGAACTTAAAGCAAGACAATTGAGCCTTTTGGTTGTAGATACAAGAAAAGAATACCGTTCATATTTGGAACTATCTTTTTGATTATAGCAGTGATTTCACAACTTCTGAAATGTTTAGGTTCCCTAGTTTGCAGTAAAAGTTTCCTTGTTGCTTCCAAGTCTCCAAATATTTTGGGGAAAAGTACCCAATTTCCAGTTATCCAAGGTTTCAGTAACACTACATTCCAGTCCATAAACCAAAAACCTTTACTTCACAACAATTAATGCTTTGAATAGCAAATCAAATCATAAAATAATAACAAACTGACAAAACTGACAAAAACCTTTACACAAGAAACTCTCTGTTTCTGGAACTCTTCTGGAATATCAGGAAGGCTGAGAATTACCAGATGCAAGCCAAGAAAAAGTTTATCATCGGTACATTGCTAAAGATCCTACGCTTTTTGGTCCTGCGACTGATTTCATTATGGCAAATGCACAGACACACAAAAATCAACAGTATAGTGGAAGAGAGGTTCCCAACTGCAAGGAATGTCCCCATAGGTACCTTCACATTCTACATTTAATAATAGTGCTAAACAGAGATGTGCTACAGATACTCAAGCTGGATGGAAACACAGAGCATTAGTACGATCTTCTTCTTCTATTCCCTACCTTTATCTGCAAAGATTTTTCTTCCCTGAATCACAGACCTGACTCTTAGTTACAGGGGGGGAAAAGAAACAGCTCCATCATTACAGTCCACACTTTCTTTTCCCTGTCCCTTCAGTCCCCATGAGTTCTTCCACCCTTTTAGAGCCCCGTTTCTGAGCTCCTGTTCCTACTCCCCGTATTTACGGCATTGCAGTCTTAGGGCTGGGAAGTTAAATATAACTGAACCACTGCTGACACCTGTTGTTCGCCTGAGAAATCTGTATTAATCAGGCCTGGTGTACTTAATACAGTGAAATACAGGGCGGGGGAAATTGTAGGCTGTCTCTCCCCGCAGTTTTCAGACTCATAATGTTGCAGGTCCAGGAAGCAGGAATGGGTGCCACACAGGAGCCTAGGAAGAGGAGTTAGAAACCTCACTACATCAGCTAAGCTTTGCTAGCACCAATTTGAAGTGAAATTTTAACCAACTTGGAAGGGTAAGGTCAAAGATTGCCTCATCCTGCGAACGGTGTGGAATCACAAAGCCATCTGGTAAAGAAAAAGGATTCCAATTGTAGCAAAAAAAGACAGGCCTGTATCAAAGGCCTACTTATATGTGATAAGTAACTATTCGTTGTTACTTTAGGTAGAAGGCTAACAATTCTTAGAATGAGCACCTGCTACACATCATGATAAAAAGGAGGAGCTACAAGACACTTCAAGGTCCTTATATACGTACTTTTCAGAAAGGGAGGACGCTAATTGCCTCCAGGAGCATCCTTATCTTCCTGAGGCATATAGTGAACAATTACTAACACCAAAGTATTGAGAAACTAGAGGAAAGGTAATTTGGGCCAGGGTCCCCACAACCACCGACCCATAAGACCCCTACCCAAATTACCCACCTACTCAAAAGATAGAGGTGGAGAAAGGAACTGGGCATGCGTTCTAGTTTGCATACTAGGCAAAGAAATATGAACCAATTATTGTAACGGGGAGTGTACCACTTTGTAATCCTTGTAACATTTGTGTATAAATATGACAAGAGAACTAGCGTTAGGTGTGCCTGATTAGAGGAACTATCCTCCTGACACCCAGTGTGGCAATAAAAGGAAAAGCCTGCTTCTTAATGCTAAATTGGTGTTAAGGAGTTTTCTTTTATTCCCGAATTTCAGTGACACAATGACATGCCCTGCTACTAAATGAGGTTTCTAGACAAGATGATTTACGTACTGAGCATGTATGTAACAAAGTGGAAATAAATAGGAACATCCCATAGGAAACACGGTAGTGAATAGCAAGACACAATACCAGTGAAAGTAAGATATAGACATCAAGTAAAAAACGTAAGCCTTCACCTCAAATGTTATTTACATTTTATTATGCAAATGCAAAAATCATAAAATCATAGAATGGTTTGGGTTGGAAGGGACCTCAAAGATCATCTAGTTCCAACCCCCCTGCCGTGGGCAGGGACACCCTCCACTAGACCAGGTTGCCCAAAGCCCCATCCAACCTGGCCTTGAACACTGCCAGGGATGGGGCAGCCACAGCTTCTCTGGGCAACTGTTCCAGTGCCTCACCACTCTAACAGTACAGGATTTCTTCCTAATGTCTGATCTAAATCTACCCTCCTTCAGTTTAAACCTGTTACCCCTTGTCCTATCACTACAGGTCCTACTAAAAAGTCTGTCCCCATCTTTCCTGTAGGCCCCTTTAAGTACTGGTAAGCTGCAATTAGCTCTCCCCTGAGCCTTCTCTTCTCCAGGCTGAACAGCCCCAACTCTCTCAGCCTGTCCTCACAGGAGAGGTGCTCCAGCCCTCTGATCTGCTTTGTGACCCTCCTCTGGACTCTCTCCCACAGCTCCATGTCTGTCTTGTCCTGGGGCCCCCAGAGCCGGACGCAGCACTCCAGCTGGGGTCTCAGGAGAGCAGAGCAGAGGGGCAGAATCACCTCCCTCGACCTCTTTTGATGCAGCCTGGCTGCATCAGGTGGCTTTCTGGGTTACAAGTGCACGTTGCTGGCTCACATGGAGCTTCTCATCCACCAACACCCCAAAGTCCTTCTCCACTCAAATCCACCAGAGCTACAAATACCAACTTCCCTCTGCAACGAACGCCTTAGAAACACAGCAGGTGGCAAACAATTCACAAAAAATGCTCTAGCATGTAACAACCCTTTTTCTTCCAAAGTTACGGAGGAGCTAGGACAAGACTATATTCTGCTGGTATGAATGGCGAGAATATCAAGCGACAACCCCAAGAAGCCCTCCGTCGGGGCCTGCTCCCAGGGGCCACAGATGTGCCTGCAGCACAGGCTGCCCCGAGGGGCCACGGCACGTCTTGTCTTCAGCTGCTGTTTTCTTCTACACACCAGACGGAGGCAGAAACACTGTACAGGCTCTTTTACGAAAGTCAGTCACCTTTGACAGGTGACAGCCAAAGGGGACAACGCATTCATTTCTCCAAACGCCCAAGTTTGAGAGGTGCCTGAGAGGGTGGGGGGTTTCAAGGGGCATCGCGTCCCAAAACTAACGGCTAGCTGGACAGAGGGACAGCCGGAAAGCAGGCGGCCTGCGACCTACAGCCCCGCCGCCACGTCCCGACCGAGCGCTACGCCTGGGGACAGCCCAACTCCTGGCGGAAGAGGGAAAGGCCCGACCCCGCCGCGGGCGCAGGCGCGGTGCGGGAGCCGCGTGGCCCCGCCCCGGCTGGGCGGGCTCTTCGGGGAGACCACGCCCCTCCCCGCCGGCCGCGCGCGCCCCTTCCTCCGCGGCCCCAGCGAAGGCGCCG
>VXBL01002500.1:1668558-1742424 GCA_013400195.1 Aramus guarauna | reverse complement strand
TTTTTTTTTTTTAAGGAAACTTTGTCGCAGGAAACTTCCATCAAGTTAAGCGTGTATGATGTGGAGGGCTGTAGTTGCACGAGCGGTTTAGCAGCCGCTACTGCCACCAAAAAAAAAGGAGGACTTTGCCCCTGCTTCTAGCAACGTGGTCCTTTACCAGAGCTGCACAAGGGAATGGGGCTAATAGTGTACTTTACCGAGCTGCGTTAACTCCACTAGCGAGTTTGTTGGGTTTGGTTTTGGTGAAGTTAGTGAGCTAAAGCAGCTCGTGGAGCTTCGTAGCCGCCCCAGGGTAAGTGGCAGTGCATGGCTAGCAGCAGGATTTGAAAGGGAAGATGAATGCGAATGAAGAATGGGAAACCGCAGTCTCCTTTTGGATTGGTGTAATACCTCAGGAGAACAAACTTCGTATTTATGCTAGGTCGAGGATTGCAAACAGCATAAAACTGGCATAAAAGCAGATTTTTTGAGTGCTTTGGTGGACTTGACGTGTGTGAGGTAGCATGCTAATGCCTAATCTGGATAAGAGTTATATTGCCAGTCCCTTCTGTGATGCGCAGATGTGATATTAATGAGAGGTGTTACACCTTCATTGCTATTCTTGAACTTCTTAGAAGTTCTGCAGACCCCAGACTTAAGGCCCGTTACTGCACCAGATTGACAGTGATTCAGAAATGAAGTTAAGTGCTTGATAAGAGTTACTAAAGGATGTTGCTTTTTGCAAAGGAATGGAAATTCACAGCAAATCTTAAATTGGGAAGTTTTGGTGGTGTTTTTCTTAACACCTCTCTCCAACACTGTTTTTTCTGCTGGTAAACTTTTTTTTTTTGAGAATACTAAACTTCATTTTAATGAAATCATATTTTAATGGGATAATTTTCAAACTGGAATAAATGTAACTAATAAGTTCATGATTCCTAAAATTTTTGTTACACGCGAAATTAAGGTTCATAGCTGATTGCCAACCTGCTTACGGTATTCCTCTTTGTAGAGGGTAAGCATGGTAAATTGATAAGCTTTGTGAATACATATGAGTATCTGCTATGTGTGTTATTTTGCAGTTCCTTTTTCTAATGTGGTTTAGTGTAGCAATGTCAGGTATTTCTCCAAATGTGGATTTGTAATAAAGTCTTCTAAAAGATATGATTTTCCATCATGTAGAAGAAAATAAGCATTTTCTTTATACTGCTACTTAAATACATTCCAGGGAGAAATCTTTTTAACTGGTGTGAGCTACAAATGTAAACTCTGTTTTATCAGAATGGTTGGAGTGTCTTGTATGAGAGGCTTTTTTTTTACGGAAAGTTGAGAAATAATATTGAAAATGATTGCCAGCAGACAGCTATGCTGCTGGTGGTCCCAAGCAGCTTTATACATTTGGGAATGGCTAACACACATTTTACTAAAATGAAATGAAATGTAGTGCAGTTTAGGTACAGATAGATACAGATTTTAGCTAACAGGAAAAAGTCTATAGGCTATTTGTATTACTTAGACTACTGTGGTGGCAAGGCCTGTCATTCAAAACTGGGGCTCCGTAATTTCTGGAAGGCGGGTTTTTTTTTGTCATGTTGATTGTATTTTAGCCAAAAGTATTTAAAAGAAATTATGGAAAATGGATGAGGAAAATATGTAATAAGAATAATAATTTATGTAACACATGAAAGAGAAATAATGAGAAAGGATAATCTTATGTTTTGTTTTGTCTTAGAAAAAATGTAGAAGATTTCACTGGACCTAGAGAAAGAAGCGATCTGGGATTCGTCACATTTGACATTACTGCAGATATCCTTAATGGAAAAAATGGTTTGCAAACACTTTGACATAAGAACTTCTTGACATCTATTTTTGTTCCCTTGTAATCTTCAGGTGTTCGGGACTTGACGAAAGTAAAATTTAAATTTAAAGCCCTGAAAAGTAGTATTTTACATAGCTAGGGCAGTTAAATAGAACTTGGAATAGCTGTTCTGTCTCTAGTAGATGACACAGGGCAAGTTGTTTTCTCTTCTTTTAATGCTTGTTTTTAAGATCAGGCTCTATAGTGAAGCGCATTGCAGCTAATAATGGGAAGTGCCATTTAACATCTGGACAGTATTATCACTAAGTGAAGTTTGTGTTGGTGGTTTGAGGTGTGAATTAATTATAGGGTTTATGTAACATACTCTTTTGACTGTTGTACTGAATCTAGAAACTCTGATGGAACTTAAAGTTCGGGCCACATCATAGTTGCATACAAGTACCTGTCTTCATTTAAAAATAAAAAGATGTTAAACTATCAAATCTTTAACATTGAATTGTATGAAATTCATTGGGAAGTATATGAGGTACTACAAAATTTATCACATTACTTTTTGGGCTCTTTCTCATCACTGTTACCTTTTTGTAACTTTTTTGTATTTCTCAGCTTCCCTGTTTGTGTTTTATTGGGGAGAGTTGTGTAGGGGTATTTTTTTTGTTTTATTTTGATTTGGGCAGGTTTTTTGACAGCACCATGGTCTTGATATGAAAAAAAAAAAATCAGTGCTTTTCTGCAGAAGGTGGTACCAAATATAAGGCAACGTGCTTTACCTCAGGTGATTACGCTAAGCCTTCCTTTGCAGCTGAGCTGAGATTCCTGGAATTTTTCTTTGCTGTTTTTTGTCACTGTATTAAGCAAGACATTGCTTACCTCTGTGTTTCCCTTTCCCTGTTTTGAAGAATACTACATTGTGTAAGCAAACCAAACAAAATACAAATTTTGAATGCTTGTGAACACTGGATAAACAGGTTAATCAGATTTTTGCAGGTGTGTGTTGCACAGGAATAAGGGATTTATTTTTTTTTTATTATTGGCTGGAAGCAGGAGAGATGAACTCCTAATTCTGAGTTTTACTTCTGATATGCTTATACATATTAAAATGAGAGACTAAAATTCTAAAGCAAATGAATTGTATGTAGTATCTATAGGGGTAAGCAGAGCAAGACAGTTCAGGACCTCTAAAAGAAACGTTTATATACAAGGATTAGTCTGCAGTATGTGGACATAAAGATTCCATGTTTTAATAACTTTTAATAGTAGCAATAGTTTTAAGTCAGTTTTTATAAAACCTTGTAGTCTTTCATGCCTGGCATAAATAAACCTTGCAGTGTGTAGAGTTGTAAAATACAACATTCTGGTAGGTGGGGTTTTTTTTGGAAGAGATTTGTAAAGAGATACTGGTACATGGACTCTCTTGACTAATGGAAACAAGTTGTTAGTCTTAAGAAGAATTAAATAAAATGACAGTTAGAAAAAGAAAATAGAGAAAGGAAAGGGGAGGAGACAGTTTTCACAAACTCTTTTTTTTTATCTTACTTAATTCATGGCTAACTTTAGCAAGTGGTAAGAAATCCCACAAAGGAGATCTTCAGAATCTTGCTTCTTGTTTTAAATGATGAAAAATGTTCAAGTAAAATAGCTCCAGCTATTCTTGCAGCAACAGTAGTTAATCACTTAATTTTTTTCCCTACTTGACTTTTGAATTAGAGGCTTAAAAGCATGTTTCAGTCTTGGGATGAGTGGAACAAGGTAGAACAGATTTTGAGGCTGGTTGGGGAATCTGCATCATTTATTTTTTGAGATAGTGGCAAATAGAATAAAAAAAGAGGACAGTGAAATAAAAGGTTACAGCTAATCTTTGTTGTGAGTTAAAAGGTCTTTCCTTTAGCAGTCACACGTGGTGCATGTTATTGCTAAATAAGCGACAAGTATTTAGAATATCAGTTTTATTACACTGACAGTCTCAAATGGCAGTCATCAGTTCTCTACTGTTGATCAAAAATCTGAGCAGCGTTTTGTTCCAGTCTAATAAGCTGACTTTCTTTGTACTAAATAGGTAATTAAATCTGCTAATTCCTGGTGTCCCTTCTAACATGAAGTACTTCCCATCTACTCACTTCTCTAATGTGGGTATTACAGGCTCTTTGAACTCTCTACACTCTGCCAATTTCATATTTATGTATTGTTTAATGCTATTGTATCTTGATCCACAGTTGGATACCAGGGTTCTTTGTTAGTATAAATAATTGCTTTGAAGATACTTACTGAAGTATTCTGTCTTGCCTTTTATGTTTAAGGTTTTATGGTAGATTGTCTAGCAACAGATTATGGTTACTAGCTTGCATTGTTAAATATAGAACTCTTAAATCATTGGAGGAAATAGCTGTTAGATTTCATAAATAAGTTTAAAAAACAAAACAAAAACCCATTGCTTCAATATAATTAAAATCTATATTAGAACTCCTGGAAGTGCTCTGATTTATAAACAAGTTGAGGTATGTTAAAATGTAAGAACTCACTATAATTGTCATAGTCTATTTAGATCTAGTAAAAAAAAAAAATACAAGGTTATGTAAGTACAATATGGTATTTTTCTTAACTTGCATACATCTGCAGAGTATATTTGACTGGAATGTTAAACAATTGTTTCTATATTTGTCTGCAGAATATTCAACGAAAAACAATGTAAGTATTAAAAAGAAAGTTGAAGCAATTACCCATTTTGTACCGCAGCTATTTTTAACATTCTGAAGTTCTGCTGGGAAGAGTTAAGGCACCAGCATTTCCTACTAGCTTGGACTGGTTTTAACAGTCTTCATGATTGTTATTTTCTTGACAGTTTAAGTGCAGGGTGGGAAGTTCACCCTGATGAAACCTGACTTAATATTTGCCAAGCAGAGGGGGAGAAAAGTAACACATGCCTTGTTTCCTTACTATAGAGGACTGTAAATTATTTTTTTCACCTCTTTGCTCTGTCTGTTTTACTTTTCCCTAATGTTCTGCCGTTGACTGCTGTTAGAAACAAGATATGGTGGCCTTCTGTCTGGCTAGGTACGGTGGGTCTTTTGTTTATAGATCGCAGAAGTATTTGCCACAGTACCAGTTACTGCAGCCCTGTCATACATTTATGTTACCGTGTCATACTTTGCAAAATAATTGGCCTTGCTGCATTTTTTAAATTGGTTGCTATTGATATTTCACTTTGAATAACTGAAGGCTTTTTTCACTGATCTGATACAAGCTGTGTGTAACAGCCTATGGAAGTAAAAAGCTTTAATGGAACACTGTGCTGCTATGGTGCCACTGAATTCTAGTTTAAGCTACTGTGGTCACACTGCAAGGATATAGTGACGGCTTGGGGTTTTCTCTTAACTTGCTGCACAAAACTATCTCCCTACTTTTTTTTTTGTTTGTTTTAAAGTACCTTAGTTATTTTGTACATGCTGGTGGATATTGTGTTTGTACTAAAATAGTTTTTAGGGTTCTTTGTTAGGTTCTGGGACTTTGTTGTCTTGTTTCATCTTTTACTTTTTTTTTTTTCCCCACATAAATCACTAGTTCTCACAAATATTGAGAATCTTTTTCTAAATTGTTCTATAAGGTACTAAACAAGACTGCTTAGCACCTAACTTCTTAAAGAATAATATAAAGCTTCAGATATTTAAGAATTTGGGATCTGTCTTTTGAATAGTTCGTACAGTTCTTGGGGTTACACTTGCAATTCCAGTAGAGATTTTTTTTTTACCATTAAAGTTGGAAAAATGTTAAATACCTAGGCAGTGTCACGATAGTTCAATTTAAGTCCTTTATTTGTAATGAAGTCTACTGCTTTAAAAGCGACTTACCTTTGCAGTTCAAAAGGGAAACTCATCATACTTTGTAAGGCTTTGCAAGCTTATGACTTTTAAATGGCTTTCTCATGTTTGAGCTGTTCTTTGTTGTTTCCATTCATTCTGTGCCACACTTAAGTGCGTAGTAGCGCTGATTCCCGCTCCTCACCCCGGTAAAGCATTGTTTTGTTAAATTAGTTTTGGATTGCAAGTATGTATTTCAACTCCAAGGTTTTTAGATGAATAATGCTATGAAATGCCAGTGACTGAATATGATCTTGTAAGGTGCCTAGCTGACTTAATTGTAATTGTATTTTTAGGCTCTAAACCAGGTGGTCCTTTGGGACAAGATCATGTTGAGAGGAGAAAATCCAAGGCTGTTCTTAAAAGACATGAAGTCAAAGTACTTTTTCTTCGATGATGGAAATGGTCTCAAGTAAGTAAGTCCTATTACTATTATTATACATGGTGTCTTGATTTACTTGCATACTTTGCATTTTATATGTGGTTTTATTGCTGTGGTAAGGTACCTATATTCTGTCTGATATTCTGTCAGTCTATTGCATCTTTGTAGTTTGATTGTTAGAAGATGACCTTGGGATACAAGATACCCTGTTTCTTTTATAGCCTAGAAGATGCACTGCTATTATGAGTGATAGGCTTCTGGGTTTCTGCTTCCAGTATTCTTGTGTGTGTAGAATTGGTTCTGTGATGCACTCAACTCCAAAGGAGTTAGGCAACAGTAAAAAAAAAAAAAAAATCTTACCTGGAAAATAGGTAATACTTCATGAAATAACTACATAAAATTAAAAAGCCCATTGTTTCTGGATCAGGAAAACAATTTGTATCCTAATTTATTTAATATTAGCATTTATTAATTAAATTAGTTAACTTGAGTATTTGTGCTGATAATCTTTGTTGCTTTTGCAGGGGAAACAGGAACGTCACTTTAACTCTCTCCTGGAATGTTGTACCAAATGCTGGCATTCTACCTCTTGTAACAGGATCAGGACATGTGTCTGTACCTTTCCCAGATACCTATGAAACAACAAAAAGTTATTAAATTATAATACTGAATCCTAAGCAAGATATTTTTATACTTGTATATTGTGAATAAATTTTATTGCGGTTTCTTCTCACATCCCATGCAACCCTTCAGCGAAAGGTACTTATTTTCCTCAGGTCTAACAACATAGGAAAAGGAAATGAAAGTTCAAGGTTTTTTTTAAATAAAACGTTGAAGCTGAATCTGAAGGGAAAGGTAAATTGCAGAGTAATGGTTTTGGGGGGAAAACTGAGGAATTTTTTTTTTTTATTTCTCCTGGCCATTTGAGTATAGAACTCCTTTTCTTTTAAATAAACATTTTTAAACCAGAAAATAGTCTTACTGTTTGGTTTTGCTGGGGTTTTTTGGGTGGTGGTTTTTTTTGAGGTACTGTGATAGTTATTTAATCTGTGTAGAACTGCAATACACTTTCTGGATTTAGTTTCTGTGAGTGCCTGAAGGAAATGGCTGTTCTGTTTTACTGCATTTTGCTAAATGCGTGCTTAGTCTGTTACAGTATTGTAAGCTTGCTCCTTTCTAGGCCTGCAACAGCTACTTTGAAAACTGACAGTTCATTATGTCGTTCAGCCTGTAGATCTTGTTTTGAGTGCCATTGATGTAGCCCACATGCAATTCTGTATTATAAACATTTTAATAACTGCTTATAATGCAGTTCACTGGAAGAATTAAAAAAAAAATCTTTTCGATGTCTTAAGCACAAGTCAGTAAGAAAAGGAAAAGCTTTAAGAAAGACTGTCTACAGAGCAACTGCTTGATTTTTATTGGGATCTGCTCAGCAGGAAGAATGAACGTGCTTGTTCCAGAGGGGTCTGGGACTACTAATATTACAGGGACCCTTCCATACTAAGAAAGGGGACAGATGTTATCCAAAACAGTCTGGGAAAGCATTTAAGAAATAGACAAATTCCCATGGGAAGATAGAGGCATTTAGACAGGCTTACCAGCTTGAATATGAGTCTACCTGCATCAACCAGGAAAGGCAGCAATCAGTGAGCAGCAGTTTCAGTCACGCCTCTGCTCAAGAGTGGCCTCTGCGGCTGCGTATCCTGCTCCTTGGGTCCTCCTGCGCTTGGCTACAGCCACAAATGCTTGTGGTAGCTGGGGGGACAGAAAGAAGAAAGAGCGTCAGGATGCCTCTTGGTGAGAATGACAGTTTGTACCGATGGGTGTTTCTTGCCCATTGTGTATCCAGGAGGAGGAGGAACCCTTGCCGCGATCACCTTCCTCATGTAATTCTTTATGTACATATATCCAAACAAAGTATGGTAGAAGTGAATTTATTGCCAGATGTTCCGAAGGTGCTGGGGATTTTCACAAAGAGCAAGCAGAGTCTGTTATTAAAACTATGAGCTTTTTAGTACCGTAAATCAGGAAAAAAAATTTAGGAAAAATGAGAATTGCGGTGTGACAAACCTGTCAAAAGAAGAGGTGCAAAAGACTGGAGCAGGGTCTTCCGCTTTGTTGTGATTTTACCTAAGAGCTGGTGGATTTTGAGGAAGCCAACTTGCTTTTAAAAAGGGATCTTGAATATTTGTGAATCATCCCTAAATGACTATTTAGTTCATTCTCTGTGTTGGTGTATCAGTCAAAGAGGTGTTGAAAAAAATTTCCAAAAAGTGCTTTGTCTTTTTACAAACAGTTTCTTTAAGTGTGAAAACTAAAAAAAATATTTTCACAGGAATATTTTAGGACAATTTTTCATTTGTATCCAGCATATTTACATGAATTCCAGTTCTCTGAACTCATGCGGTTTTCCACAGATTAGTATAATCAGCACATTAAAACATATCCTATTTTTTCTGTGCTTTGGTATCAAATGTAGATCTTGCTCCAAAAACTGTTTTAGAGAACTTAATACTCTTACATAGAAAGAAAACAAATTTAGAGATAATTGGGCAGAGTTGTGGAGTTGTTTTGTTAATTGTCAAGTAAGTGGTTGGTTTATTCATAAATTATGTTCTTGTAACGTTTACTGAAACATGTCTTGTGGCTTGGCATTCAACCACTTCCCCGTGTTCCTTAACAATACTCAAATATAAAAGGCTGTCTATGAAAGAGATGCTTTAACTACAAAGACAAGGATCTACTGTCAAAAAAAAAAAAAAAAATCAGAGATAAATCTACTTTCTTTCATCCAAAATGGTATATTCCTCCCAGCATGTGGTAGCAGAATTTTGAGACACAAAAATTGTAGCTTCAGATGTGAAGTTTGAAGCTTTTCTAGCCTTTCCCAGTGAAGAGAAATAAAGTTTGAGGTAAGCATTTTAGAGGGATGAAGAAGAAACTGTCTGTGAGTTTGTGTTTAAGTTCTTAGAGAGAAGTACTGGGTTTTATCTTGAGGGAAAGGCCGGCAGAGAAGAGCACTTAAATGGTACGGTACGAGCTTGCCCGTCACTTCTCGGCCACCAAGTGGGACAGGATGCTCTCTGTTCTCTTCTCGGTTCAGGGAGCAAGAGGGCAAATTCCTCAGCTGGTCTCTTTAAAGCCTTTCAAAAAGGCAAATGACTACTGTATTTTGTTGTGGCAATTCTCAAACCATTTATAAAAAGAACGTTCTTTTCTGGAAAGAAATGGCAGTACTCCTTGTCTCTTCTGACACATCTTATAAAAAGAAGTATTATTGCTGGCAGCTGATTCTTCTCTTAGATGTGTTACCAACTAAATAACGATGTTTTATGTAGTGATGTGTACAAAAAGCGTGTTCCCTAGCAACTGACTTAGTGGGAAAAGGCTTGAAATCCTTTTGTAGGAAATTTGAACTAAAACCACTTCTGATGCATTTCAGATAGCAATTTGTCGAGGTTCTGGAGTCAGGAGTTCTTGTCTAAGAACTGTAAAATGCAAACTCTGAAAGTGGCCTGGGTTTCCATTTACTGTTGAGAGCACGCAGCATGGCCCAGAAAGCCCTGTGCAGGAGAGGAAAATAACTTTAAAATCTGTAGTTAAAGTTCTGCTCCCCTGCGCATACGGTCTTATTTACTACTGTCAAATATAGATATTGAAAATAGACATTGAGAAAATGAATGAATTCTAACTTTTGGTTGTTTATTCTTTTACTAAGTTTCTTCTGAGCAATGAAATTAAAGCAGCTATTACATTGCTTAACAGCCAGATTCAAGTAGAGTTCTGGCATTATTTTGGGGTTACAAGTGTTGAAAATTTTATGCTTCTGAAAAATATTTCAGGAGAGGTTTTGCAGGAACAGTTCTGTAAAATGAAAACTATTTGGATTGAAAATTCAAGTATTGGAGGAGCAATCTTACTCCAAATTTCTGTCAGAAAATACGTGGAAAATAACTATATAAATCTTTGGTATTTAAGGAATGTTCTGGTTTACTTGGCTTCTTTATTTTGGAAGAAAATTGAGATTTTCTCCATTAAAAACAGTTGAAAACTTTTTAAAACATTTAAAACCCTTCACAAAAACAAACAGGCATATACTCTTTAGCAGGAAGAGTCCCATTCTAAGCACACAAGTAAACACTTGTATTACAGTAGTCACATCAGGCATATTTTTATTAAGAAAAAAAAATCCAAAACTTGAACAAGCCAAAATGCCCCTGGATATTTTTCTGGTGCCCTCCACCATTTCCCTGTGAACATTTTTGTGAATCTGCATTTTCTTCAAGAGGTGAGGCACGGGTAAGGATAAAGGAGGCATTGCTTTGTTAAAGTTTCTTTTTCCCTTAATAATGTGTCACTGTAAAGGAATGTTTTATGCAAGTTATTATTTAGTTTATCCACTAATAATTGTTCTTAATTAGCAATTCTTAATTTACTTTTGGTTTAAGTGGAAAGATAGTCAGAATTTTCCCTTTCTCTTTTCTGTTTCCTCCAAACTCCAACAGAGTTGCATTTATGATTTCTTTTTCCAAACGTTAATCATCTAATATTGAAATTCTCAGTCCTCTACCCATAAGCTACTGAGAAAACAAAACGAACAAACAAACCCCCCTCTGACTCAATACATTTATGTTATCCAGGCTTAGAAGCTATTGATTCAAAATCACAGAGCCAAATAAGTCATTGGGAGAACATTTCAAAACTCAGATCTGGCCAGAAGAGCTCCCCGTCCTCCCGCCCTTTCCCCGCCCCAGCTGGGTGCTAATGGTGCGCACCCCACTCACCTGGCACCGCCCTCCCTTCCAGCTGCATCCCCTCAGGCTTTCAGCGCTGCTCCAGGCCGTGCCTCCTGAGGAAATGGCTGGCATGCCTTTAAACCATAAAACTGGCACAAATGGGTTAGAAAGAATATTATAGACGTTTCCAGCGCTAGAGGATCGTCACAGTGAGCAAGTGTTTTTTGTAATTTGAAGAGATGTTTGTGTTATCCCCATAACTTCGTCAACAGCAATTGTCATTTATTTTGCAGTTGTAATCCAGTGACTTCCAGGTGCTTTGCAAGAAAAATCCGTATTTATTCCAGAAAGAGGCTGGCATGCTTAAGCCATACTGGAAGTGCTTTTCCAAGTGACTGTCTCAAAACTATTCCCTGGGGCAGCTAGAGCTGCCTGGGGCGGTGCGTGACTAACCCGCTGCCGGCTTCCGCCACCTGGCTGCACAGGTGTTGGCCGGCAAAGGGAGAATTGGGGGCTCCTAACTGGGCCCTCCCCTTGCAGAACCAGGCTTTGGGCTTCACACGTGAGGTTTGGCTTCTGTGGTGCAACAGGGACAACAGGTACGGTGCTATTAATTCAGTTTGCCTCCTTGGTCGGTGTTTCTTCTTGCTTTATTGAGGTTTGTTCCCCCCCTCTCCGAGTTAAGTGGCTGCTGTGGTGCTGGGTGCTCACGCTGAGGTGAATGAGTTGGGTTTGGTACACAGGAGAGGTTTCGGAGTGTGGTGGTAGGAGCTATTGTGAGAAAAAGAAGGGGTTTGGATGTGGCTACAGAAGATCAATTCAGAAATAAGTGTTTGGTTCAAGTGTAAAAAATATTTGCCTTTAAGAATGACTTGTGTTAGATGTAGTTATGAGTGGCCGACAAGGCAGTCAGACAAGAGAGCTCTTTTTTGTGTAAGGTAGTCATTGAAGATTAAGATAGAACTAGTTTAAGTGTGACTGGGAAGTAACAGCAATGAGATTGTCTGTGGCTGCTTAAGTCTCTCCGCTCTTCCCCTCCCTTCTACTTCTATTTCTGAAAGGCAACTACCTTCCAGTTTAATTTCTTTTTCCCAATATTGAAAGGAGAGGGTCAGAGATTCTTTTTTTTCCCTTCCAGCCCCCATCTCTCACTAAATGCTACTTTAATTTATTTTTTGCTTTGGGAACCAGCATAGTAAGAAACAGAAAGGGCTGCTGCCACCTGCAACCTAACTGCACGTGTGTTGTAATTGTTTGGAGATTCAAGCAAAGGTAGTTGGTAATTCATATTGAATTATTTTCTCTATGTACCTGGCTCTAGAAAAGTCGGAGCTGGGGTACTCTGTAAGTGTTTTTTGACAGTGGAGGATGTACATTTACTTCACATCTTGAAGTGGAAAATAGGGAAACAGTGGGGTTTTTTTTTTTACAAAATATGGCTTACAGGAGTGTGTATTAAGAGTACCTGAGTTCTAGGTCATGAAACACATATTGCTTTATTGGACATGGGAAGAAAAATAAGTGTTACATCTACTAGGGGTGGGAGTAGAATTTGTTTCATAAAGAATTTGTGTTTGAATGTTTAGTCTGAATCTTCCCCCTCACCCATCAAGACAAATTTTTTAAGATTAATACATATTTTCTAGGAAGATATGGAACTCTTGTTGGAAATAACAGTTTATACCAATGTCTGCCTGGGATGATTTATATCCAATAGATCTTACCACTGAGAAAGGTGATGGTATAGATTGGGTCGGACCATTACAGTGTGTACCCAGGCTTTGTATTTCTCTTGAGTATTGCTGACAACAACGTTCCCTACCTGCATTGCACTGCGTAAGCTATTGATGTGGTCATCAGCGGCCCCCTTCCACCCTGGGATGGGGAGCACAGCAGTGGGAGGTGGGTTGAAGCCGCATCCTCTTCATCACAATGATGGGGCAGCAGCTAGGTTACATGTCTGGGGGTGAGGTGGCAAAGATTCTGTGATTGCAGACGGGCATTTACGCAATCGCATTAATGCAAGTGAAACTATCCCAGTTGACCTGAGTGTATGAGTTGATCCATTAAGTGGTAAATTCATGTTCAAGATAACTTTGTTTCAAAAGTTAAAATTACAGGCCATAACAAAGGGTGAGAGAGCAGTTCCTAAAACAAGTAGCATCACAAAATTTTGGTGGGTTATTTGCCAGAACTTAGGCAATAGATCCATTAACTCCTCAGAGGCATGTGCTGGATATGATCTTGTAATATGCTTTAGGGATAGAGTATTAATTGCTAAATACAGTCTTAGGAGCATAGAGCTGGCAGCAATAGCTCTAGATACTGAGAAAAATATTCTTATTTTTTTGTTTTGGGGTAACTAGGGGAGAAGAATAGATGGAGGGATGATCACAACACCTTCGATGTTCTTAGATTTATTGCTATCCAGATTTTCTACATTGTGCATGCATGTAAAAACAGAATGTAATATTGGATAACAAAAATAAGTTGTTTTATGAAGTACTTGTAATTATTTACTTCTAATTTTCTCCCACCCCATCCAATTAATCTTTATTAGAAATCTAGATACTAATGTCTTGAACAACTGATTAAACAAAGGACTTGAAGATGACTCTGTCTATTTTTATAGCCTTTGTAATTCTTAACGGTAAGATGTTGATTTAACAATCAGTAGGATTATGTGATATTTATATTCTTCACAGTTAATGTAAGTTTCCTGTATTGTATTTAATCTAGTCTTGTTCCCTGTAGGTATCCTATTGCATAAACCCATTCAATATAAGAACGTGAGCAGTTGTGTAATCTTAAGTAAAGATCTGAAACTGGATTTCAGCTGATCCAATTGATGCTGTAATAGTGTTGGACTGAGTAGGAAGTGTTACAAATGCTGCTTCCTAACGATGTTCAAGTGCCTTCTGCCAATAATTACATTTAAAAGGAACTTTCTACTCTCAAGCTGAAAGTGGTTGTAGAATTTGTTACATGCAATTTAGCATATGTCACTGAAAACATTGGTTCAGTACAGGTAGAAATTCACATAAAAAAGATTGATAAATTATTTATACTTCTTATAGTTGTGGATTTTCACCCTTGCATTTGGGTCTAAGAAATGCATTGCTTATAATTGCTAGAAATCCAGGAAGATGGATGAAATAAAAATGCCAACCAGCTCCAAGTGAAGTAGTGCTGTGTCTCGGAAAAAGCACAGAGTAGTCAATGGTTCTTTGATGCTCTGCTATCTGGAGTTGCCATCCTTCTCTCAAAAGGATAAGGGGGGAAAAAAAAAAAAGGAAAAAAAAATCCGCATATCTAGAAAGTAACTTAAACCCTTAACTCTGTGGTAAGGGTTATAATCATTCTTATTCTGTATTTGGAGAACAGTTCTATGAATGCGTGTAAAGTTAATTTTGCAAGAAAGTGACGTGTGTCTTTTATAAGCTTGGTTGGAAAGTCTGAAATCAGAAGTCTGTGCTGCTTCAAGAATATGCTGCCACTTAATTTTTAATTCAAAAATAACATCTTTGACCCAGATGTAGGATATAAGTTCATGGGTTTCCATGTCTTTTTCATGTCAACGAGCTGATTTTTTTTTAATGCACTTCCTTGCTATATAAACAAATAACCTTATCTTTTTTTACTGTTTAAAAAAGCATATGAAATAAGTAGAAACACTGGCAAAACAACTCCCTACCATGCTATTTCATAATAATGTTGAGCTATATTATGTCTGAAGTTTCTAAGATAGAAGGGTTTGCAGATTCAACATTTTTCATTTTCTTAAAATGGATGGCATTTGTCCTTGCAAATATTTAAATCTTCCAAAAGGATATTGATATAAACAGTTAATGAAACTTTTTGTGGCATAAGAGCATATAGGTGTTGTCTTTGACTTGGTGAATAGTCAGCACTATTATTTTCCCCGACCTCCATTTTTATAAGTTACTGATCAGAAATTTGAAAAGCAGCAGCTGACTGCCTGAAAATGGACAGTAGGTCACTACTTGAAGGCACATGATTCCATGCAGAAACTCATCAATATTCATCAAAGTCAGTGGGTGTCTTCAGATAAGGTATGTCTGCTTTTTCCCTGGATACTTGGCATAATAATAATGTCATGAGTTCATAGTCATGTCTCGGTTGGTTGGTTTATTTAATGCTCTCCCTATTCCATCAGGAGGAAGAATTGTTCCAGTACAGTAAAATTTCTGATCTTTTAATATTAAAGAAAACAAATAATGTGGAACTTCCATTTGTATTTTACATAACACGCTGTTACCCTTTCAGAGAGACCAAATATCTATGTATGCTATAATGTGCATCTATAGTTCAGTGTAATCCTTCAAGAATTGGTCAATACCAGGGAATTTTAGCAACTAGTCTTCAGCACTGCTGATATGCCTGGGGAACCAGTGTCAAACACTGAGACTTGTCTGCCCAGTTCTGCTGGGTGCAACGCCAATTTAACACTTTTGCTCCTGAGGAGCTACAGGAGGTGTAAATGACTTGTGTTCCTGGAGCCAATAAGTAAAGTTTTCTGCTGGCTCTGATTTTAAATTATTTTTCTTTTCCCACCCCCCCACCCTCTGCGTTTTTTGTTTCATTTTGGTTGTTTTCTTTCTGTCAAAGAAATGTGCAGATAGTTTGCATTCAGAAAACTGATATGCATTTGCCATTCAATTCAAGGTAACTCTTTTTTCTCTCTTTTTGACGGTATTGTAGAAAACTATAGCTTTTACATGGCATGCTACCAGAACTGCACATTATGATACAGGGATTCAACAGATGCTATACTGGATTTTAATTCTATTTTATTGGTTTTGTTTGTAAAGGGGACAAATGGGAAAGTAAAAATGGATGGAGGCAATAGCTTTTACTTTTTCCCCCTCTCCATTTCATTGGGTTAGTGGTGATGCTTCTACAGGGCAAGAGAAAATCTTGTCAAATAAAATTTTATTTTTGTTTGCCATGGAAGATCAGTTTCCATGGCTGAAGGAGTTCTGCTATTTGATATCCATATAGGCTTTCAGTAAACGCCAGTTGTCAGAGGTGGTTGTTTGGAAATTTTGACGTTGGTGGTTTGTTCCCCCCCCCCCAACTTTGTCAAACAGAGCATTTTACTTGCTACCTCCATACTAAAGCATTCATAAAACATTTTACAATTTCCAACTTTCCTGTGTATAATCTTTCTTTTTCTCCTATTTTGTCATTTTGATCCAGCTGGATTATTTTTATTCTGATGCACTGACCCCTTCATGCACAAAATTAGTCTCTGAATTGTTTTATCAAGACATCAGGTTACACAGTAGCTTCATAAAATCACAGGTGCTTAGTTACTGTAAAACTGAATCCTACTGATTTATAAGTCTCAAAATTTTTGAAACAGAACTGTGCAACACAAAAAGTGAAATACTGAAAGCCTTCAATGTATCGATTTCTGGGCAGGCCCCTTTTTTAGTAGTGTAATATCCTTCATTTTCTCCCATGTCTTTGCTGGCTCCTGAGAAGTCTGCTTAAATAAAGATATATTTTTGCAGCCTTTGTTACAGATGGGACTTTTGTAGGTCAATATTTTAATGGGCATTCCTGCAATCCTGGGGCGCTTTTTGGTAGCGTGACTGAAATATTACAGATTAGTGTAGAAATAACTTTCTAAAAAAGTTCAGTCTAAAGAGGGAATGTGAAGTATAATAACACTAGGTTTGCTTCTGCTAATATATTAAAAATGTGTAAAAAAAAAAAAACAAAAAAATGTTGGGGAACAACTGTTTTGCTGTGGACTGCACTGGATCACTCCTGCAGGAAAATTTTGTAGGAATTTCTAAGACACTTGCTATCTAGCATCTAACAAGTAAAAGCAATATTGATGTGGTTCATTTTTGAAACCTTATTACATCATTACTGTAATAATCTAATTTTTTATTTGAATAAATTATATATTCTAAAGCATCTTAGTGTAAAAACTAGACTCAAAAATATACAGTTTGTATAATTACCAGCAGATGTCAGGCATTCACTTTACAAAATAACTGAGCTTGAAAAGTGTCCATTTTCACAGTGGGATATAAGAAGCTTTCATTTTAAATTCAGGTGTACAAAGCTATTGTGCAGCTTGTTACCCATTAGACTTGAGAGATTTTAACTTAATGAATGACTTTTCAGGGTGTTTTGTGTTAAACAGTGGTGGGCTTAACGTAACATCTCTTTGAATATTTGACATTTATGAATGCAACATATAATATGGTAAAAAAATGAGTTAAAATTATGTACATGTATACAAAATGGCATCCTTTGTCTTCTCCAGACAATAAATGTCTGGTGACATTTAAGATAGTACTCTTTAGTTTACCTGTGGGACTTGACCAGTCAGCTGTTGCGAATGAAAGAATCCTTACAGTTAAAGCCCACGACTGGAGTCAGGACTCAGGGATGTTATTCTTCGCTCTTCTACAGATCTTTCGTGGACCAAAGAAGAAGTTGCAAATGACAAAACTATTGTACACAGCTTTAAAATATATAGGAGCGACGGTTGGTTGCCTCACAAGTGCTTTGAAACCTAGTTCATTGTGAATACAAGTCAAATCTCTCTATTTTGAATTGTAGGGGTAAGGGTTGCTGTAGGGAATGGCAAGGCTGGACAACATCAGTCCTCTTCTTTGCAGTGCTCTACTTCTGTCAATAGGTTTAAGGAAATTTTCAATGCATTTATTAACTGTCTGTTAAGTATTTCCTGTAGGAAACAAAATAAAAATATTTTTCCGAACTATTTGGGCAGTGGAGCATGAATAGCTGTCCTTTGAAGTGGGGTGGTATTTCTATACAGATAACCGCACTGACCCCGCTCTTAAAGGTAAACGTTTGTGTTCTGAGCATCTCCCCCTGCTAAGTGGGAACAGCTGCTTTCCGAGGAGACAAGACACAAGTCAGTTGCTAGTGGTGCAGCAACGTGACTCTCAAAGCGGTCTTGGTTAAAAACAACAGAAAGGATTGACCATGAAATGAGAACTGCTGCCTTGGCAGCTCCCACTGTATTAGAAACAAACCACTACTTTTATCCTCTCCCTACCCGACTCTAGCCGCTACAAATGAAAAGGACCAAAATAACTGGCATAAGAAAATACTATGTTCTGTCTATCTGTGAAAGAAAGAGGGAGGACTACATCTATCGGGCTTTTTTTGTACCTGTTGCAGAATGTTGTGGGTTTTTCCCTCGTGCACAAGCACTAGGAAAGTCTTTTTGATCAAAAACAAAATGGAAAGACAAAGACTAGGTCCGCTACAAATAGCGATCAATAATGTTCATAAACCATTTTGAAAGCGCCCAGCTTTGAAAATGCCCCGACAATAAGATATGACAGAGGATGACCTTGTGTAAAGGTAACAGACTTGGAAGGAAATCTTACACGCTTACTCCACCTCTTACACGCTGGCTCAAGGGCTGAAGCCTCTGCAGCATCAAGTGGTGGGGAAGTAAATTTTATTCTTTCAGAAGAAAACTCTTTTATCAGTATAGCCACTCTTTAGTCATACATAGAGAATCAAGTAGTATCTGCTTAAAACTTCACTTAGCAGTTTGTGATGCTCAATATTACCCTCTTGTAACTGAGAGAAGGTTAGGTTTGTATTTCTTTCATTTGGACCTTATTAATCTCTGAACTGTGAGAAGTTCAACCAAATGGTCACCTTCAGTAGTTGGGTCCAAAGCCTAAAACCAACTCAGGCAGGGCGTCCCACCCTGCCAGCACGTGCCCAAAGTAACTTCTGGCAAGTAGAGGTATTTCAAAGATTGCTTGGAACAAATAACACATGAAGAGGCGGGTAGCTGTGACCCTGTCAGCCAGGTGGTTGAGGCAAACCTGCGGCACTGTGGCTCGCCTGCCCTGCTGGGACTACTTTCTGCTGGGAGAAGGCTGTAACCCAGCCCTGGGTGTACGGTGCTGATGCTCAGCGCGTGCCTGTTCATTTTTTTGGCTCAGCTCTGGTTTTTCCATTTAGGCTCTTGTGTGTTATGCTTATAGGTTTGGAAGTACCTGGTATTGATTAAGGTGATGGCGTATAAGACATCCATCAGGAGAAGGTTCAATTTTAAATGTAAAACAAGTAAAAATACAGATGACTGTTCAGAACGCTAACAGCAAAGTCTGCAACCGTGCAAATAGTCCTATGTGATCTCTTTGAAAAGGACAAAATACTAGCTTCCACTTCTCACTGATATAAAGGTCTTTTTCATTAGCAATATTCAAAGGTGCCAACCAGACTTCTGAAGAGCTAATCACGGAAACACAAACACTCAGTGAGAAATATTCTAAAATCAATCAAATAATAAAATTTCCTTTCTTATTAAACTTCATCAATGGTTCAAATAATCTTTTATTAACACACTGTACTAACACACTTAGCTAGACTTCATTAGGAAAAAAGTGATTGAGAGTAGTTTCTCAGCAGAAAACACCCTTGCAGTACGTCACTAGATGGCACTGTTACATACAGCACCGGGAGCTCTTTTCTGACGTGTACAAGCAAGATTTTTAACATCGAGAGAAAGAAGCTTTTTGAGACAGTTTTCACGGATAAAAGCGCAGCAAACAAGAGAGAAAAATCTTCTCGCAGGGCTGTTCATTAAGAACCGTATGTTTATGATCCCAAAAGGAGTGAAGTGTTAGCAGTGTTCGTGGTCAGCGGTGTTTGAGGACCACCGGTAGTTGGAGTCAAATAGAAATTGCACTAGCTATCTACTCAGAGTTTGTGCTGAGAGAATCCTTCATGAAAGAGCAACTTGAAAGACCTCAGCATCTGCTGCTCTTGGTAGCTGGGTAACGCTGTGTCTAGGCTGCAACATGTTAAAGCTTGCACATAGTTAGTAAAACTAGACCATTCCCCTTAGTTTCCTGAGATTTCTTCCGCTTGTTTGGTGGGATTTGTTTGGTTGATTTTTTTTTAACCTTCAGACCCAATATTAAGAGGGACCCAAAAACTGGGGGAACTTGCTACAGAAAAACAGCGCTTGACAGAGCCTGATGTAAGGTACCACACTTGTGTCATGCTCAGAAATTCCATCGGTATCGGACTTGCACAGGCATAACGCGTGAAGGGCCCACAACACAAAGATTGCATGCAATGAATTATAGAGGGAAAACTAAGCTTTTCAGTCTCCTTCACTTATCCCAGTGTGCCTGCTATTGCACAACAGATGGGGTCGAGTGACCTCTTAATGTACGTACAGACTAGTGCCCATTAATCTTGAAGGGAGGTAAGATTTCATGGTATGCAAGGACTTTTTTTTTCCCCTTGTGCTGAAATAGAGATGCTATGGGGAAATGAAGCCTTGATGATGCATTGACTTTACACAAATGGAATATTATTTTAAGATTAAAATCATATTCCCTTTCCTTTTTACCGTAATGGATCATAAAACAATATTGCACAAGATGGGCACATTTTATTTGCTGTTAAGAAGTCACAGGGCTGCAAGGTTTAAATAAGTTCTTATTAAACAAGGAAATGCATTTCTTAATTCCTACCTACAATCCCAAATGTTAGCAACTAGAATTAAATGTTAACTTTTTATTGGCAGGGCATTTGAAAATCTATCACAGTAACTTTCTCAGTCTTTCTTACCAATGGATATGTTTCCATTACTGTTGTTCATTCATGAGAACAAGGGAAATGATGCAGGATGAGCTGGTGAGAAAACTTAGAGGAAACAATAATAATGACTCACAACTGAAGTCTGTGCTTTAGAAATTCCCACCTTTCAAAGAAAGTCTGCTAAAGAAAACTCAAAGTAATGTTCTAGACAAATCCAAATTATATTGAAGAAATACTATGGCATGCAAAGTATTGTTTTCATAGAGACAGCTCAATCTGCTTGTACTTTTGTTTTGAACTTTTTTTGGATTAATGGCATGCTAAAAATTGCTTGCCCAATCCATTGTCTTCAGAGACTGCCCTTTCTTTGAAGACGTACAGGAGTTGAATTCTGCAGAGATCCAAATGCTTTCTCTGGCATTAAGTTTCTCCACTCTTCGGAGCTGCCCTTTGAAGTGTTTAGCAGAATATGTTTAATACTTCAAAGGCTTGGGTGTTTAAAATGTTAAATTCAGTATAAGAATGTTATGAAAAGTAGCACTAAAACAGAACACAGTGACTGAAAGATCATGCGTTGTCATGTGGTAAGCCACAGACTGATGGATTTTTGTGTTTTAGTTTTTATGCGCTTTACACATTTGTGACGAGGGAATGAAATTTTCAAACACAACTCCCTGACTCCTTCTCCCTCCAAGTTCTTCTGTAAATGTCTTTTTCCCAGCTAGTGTGTACAGCCCTACTGGAGTTTCCCAAATGCTTCTCTTTGTGACTACACTTGGGAGCAAACTAGGTCATACACCTGGTTTTACTGGTGAGAAACGTGCCCTTACGAATAGTGGTTCTTCTGTGTTGGAGAAGTGAACAGAGTTGTATCTTGGGGAATTCGAGTTCAGTATAGTAAGATTTGTATCTGCTGCTGGTCTGTGTCTCTGCATATGGCTTCTGTTACATGACTGCTGAGAAGACATTTTCTCATGAATGCTTGTAGCTGTCGCGTTAAAGGAGTCTTGTTTATTTGGGAGTTGAAGTTAAAATTACAGAAGTTGTATTTTTAGTGGTGATTTGATGTGTATATAGCACTGAGAACACTAATAGGCTAAAGTTGTCTGTGTTAATCCACTAAACAGAAAACATACTGTGTTATATAAAGTCATTTTCATGTTAATTTATCAGTGCTTCTTAACTATGTTTGGCAAACTCTTTAAACTGTCATCTGGAAGAGTTGCTCCTAAAGTTGTATGTGTTCTGACCTTTTATTTTATAGTAGAAAACATATGAAGCTTTTTTTTTTTTTTTTTAAAAATGGGTATATTAATGTTACCAGATTACCAGACATTTCAGTCTTTTCAAGATCTTGAAATATGTTGTAGAGTGAGCAATTTAATAAAAATATAACCTTAGACCATGCACAGATGTAGTGAAACATGAAAGGCAATGTATGCAAATTCACAGAGCAATATTGCACAAATATGTAGACATACCGTAACATTTTTAGATGTGCAGTGGATCACTAAAATGAGATAACATTTATAAGAATGGCTATATGGTTGACTTCTGTGAACATTTCATTTCTGCATATCAGTATGGCTTTGGAGGGGTTTTTTTAGCTTCTGGTTTGGTTTTCATTCTTATATGGTTGTTTCTTTACAGTTTCTTTGCCCTGTTCCCAACAGCTATTCCTATATGTTAATCTCTCTGAACAAACACCTAAACATGATTCAGAGGACTAATGCAATTTTGCAAAGGTGGTACAACAACCCCCAAAGAGGGACGTCAGTGTCTTCCTGTCTTCCCTTGGGATGCCTATGGGCCACATCTGGATTCTCAAAAATTTTGTCCATTGCAGAACCAACTTTATTTAAAAAAAAATATATATATTCAAAGCTTCATTGCTTTGAACTGTCAGTTCAGTCTTAAAAAATTTGTTTTACATAAATGAATGATATGCAGACTTTCAAATGGATAGCTATAAATGGGTCAAGGTGCTATGTCATTCTTAGGTAAGTTGGTAAACGTTTTTCTAATAGAGAAAACACTTCTCAGAAAGATGCCAATTTCAAGCAAATCTTTTGGAAAGTAAAAGTCTTAAAATGCACCTTTGATACTGTAGAACAATTGAAATTCTAATGCTTTAAACCATGACATTGTTGAATACAGAAATTATACTTTCTTCCTTTTATATGTTATGAGTTTTCATTTCAAATTTTCATCATACGAGAGGCATGGAATGTGGAAGGAGGAGAGGACTGTGATTGTTTTGGGGTTGGTTTTTTTTCTTAATCATTTTTCTCAATTCTGCATTACACAAATGAAGTAAGAAATAAGCTATCTTTCTGTCTCCCCAGGAATAAAAGTTTGAGCTTCTCCCCATTCTTAAGTGCAGTGCTCTCAAGTGTCACCCAGTTTTTGTTTTTAAAGATGATGTACCTTCATTTCCATTTCTACATGCCACACATGCTATTGTGTAGCCATCCTTATCAAGTTACCTCCTGTGGTTCCATCAAACTTTTTTGACTGGTCGTATTTTACTGATAAATAGTGCAAGTAAATCAGACTATTTTTCTTTCTGCTTGGCCATGATTTGCTGCTAAGAGTTGCACTCTTTTTTTTTTTTTCCAATGTATCATTTTTATGCTACGTTCTTTTGTGCTGCTGTTCTTCAATAAGCTGAAATACAAAGCTTTCTGGATTATCTCTGCAGAAGTAGTGCTAAGGTTTCAGTTCCTGCACAGTAGTTTGGAGTGTAAAGCCAGCCCCCTGTTACGGCAGCTCAGTTAGTGGCTCTTCCATGCTCCTCATGGTGCTTCTCTTTTCAAAAAGGTTGATCAGTGGTTGATCTGAAGCCTGTGCTGAGCTTCTGGGTCATGTGGATGTAATTAAGTAGCATGAAAGCTGGTCCATCAGGCGACGTACTGCTATAGTTTGAAGAACTCTGGCTGGAATCCCACTACAGAGCTAGGTGTCAAACTCCTAATGGAGTTACTTATCGCCTGCAGCAGGTAGTAGAGTGTAGCGGGGAGATGCTTGTGTTGCAATTGAGATGGCTGATGCTGTCATGGCCTAAAAACTGACCTCTGCAGGAACAATTTTTTGAGTCTTCTCTATACTCTACTAATAAATTACTTTGTGCTGATGTATTTGTCCTGCTGCTTGTTCTGGATCCAGTTCAAGGGTCTCTATGCTATGTTAGACTGTACAATATATAGATTATTCTGTTCCCTAGTGAGGTTTTTCTGTGACTCTGAGCTACATGTGCTAGCTGGAAGCAATAACAGACTAATCTGTAATCTGAACCAAAAAGCAGAGTGGGATAGAAGCTCTTAAAGGGGAAAATATAAACATGGAAACTGGTATTCTGTTTCTGGAACTACTGAATTCTCTCTGTGGCTTCAGACCAGCTATTTATTTACTATCTTTATTTACTCTTCTGTGAAAGAAGGATGATAATTATTTATCTCACTAGAAGTTTTAATGGTTCATTAGTTTATTTTCAAAGAGCTTCATGACAGCTGAAGCAGACCAGCATACACACACACAAATTTCCAGTGGCCAGGACCTTGCAGCTCAGTTATGTTGATGCCTGCCCAAACAGCTGTTTCCACTTCTTCAGCAGGGAAACTAAGGCTGACCTCAAGATGTCCCATCTTTTTTCCACATGCCTGCCTGAGATTTTTATAAATATATACATTCCCCTCCACCCCCCACCCCCGAAACTGTTTATGAGCATTCCTGAAAACATAACTAACTGAACAGGTACATAGACTTGTGATCGCTATAGGAAGGTGGTCCTGTCTCCAAATGTCTTTTTAGACTGCTAAAGATCTGCAGTTTTCAGGAAATTTATGATTCAGGTTTTGTAGGGGAAAAACATGGAAGTTTGATCTGCTTTCAGGGAGGGAACAACTTCCAGCGATGGTCCAAAGAAGGTGAACAGTGTGGAGGTGAAGTTAACAGAATAAAAATAACAGCATCACTTTCTGGCAAAAGTGAACAGAAAATCACAAAAAGGGCTAGATAAGGCCTGTTTGACTGCCTATGTAAATGAAAATATAAGCTGCGTTGCGGTAGAAAATTGGGCAGTGTTTACCTGGAAATGCAGTCTTTGCAGGTAGGATGTATAAATTCTATTGATGCCTTACAAAAGCTTGCTCCTGGCTTGTCGGAGATTACCAAAAAGTTTTGAGGCTACTAAATTAAAACTGCCTTTGCTTATCAAATAATGGACATGTATTATATTTCAAAATATATGAAGTTGCACAAGATCTGAAATAAAGTGAGGCTTTGTGCATTTTTGGTAAGGATTTTTTTTTTTTTTTCTCAAACAACACTTCAGGCTATACACAAGAAAATAACCACTGATGGATATTTGTCCTGCTACAAACAAGTTAGCAATGCCAGAAAGCTTTTTTTTTTTTTTTTACTAAAAATATTGAGTTTTGCCAGTAAATTGACAAAAGATGCCTGAAGGAATTAGATATGTCTAATATTAAATATGGAAAAATCAATTCTCACAGTGAGCAGTAACTTACGATACATAGAGTATTGATTAAATTGTGCTACCAAAATGAGGGTGATCTGAGATAAATAAGAAAAATAGCTACTCATCGCTGATGTAATGGACCAGATACTTGGCTGCCCCATTAAGATTATTTAATGAAATAGTTGTGGTTACAAACAAGCTAAAAGCTGCTGAAATGTTTCTATACAAAGGCTAGTGTTTTAATTTAATTTTTCTATTCAATTCAAGCAGCCTTTAGGTTCTTCTAGACATGAGAAAGATGTGAATTAGTGTTGCAAATTCTTGCAACTGAGACTGCTTCAGCTTTTCATACAAAAGCCAAACCCAAATGTTCTCTTCTTCTTCTGTAATCTTTAACCCAATTGACTAGGTAATATGACATAAGGTCCCATCCCTCTGCCCCCTGCTCCCTCCCCAGCTTCTTTCCCTGTCGGTTTTAAGGTCTTAGCATTACTTCCGAAATGGGAGAGCAGAATTGTGCCTCAGGGTCAGCTCTGTCATTCTGGACCTGAATCTTCTGTGTGTGTTTTTTCACCTCTGAAATATTTCTAATGTATTTGTATATTCTTGATAGCAGTGGCAGGAAAAAAACAGGTAAAAAATACACAAACCATGATTTGCAAAAAAACTAACTTGAAAATAATATCCTAAGCTTTCTGCAGACAATGTTTTTGTACAGCACCCAGTTTCACACAATTTTTAAATGACGAGTTTCTGGCAACCAGTTCTATATGGAATAGACTTAGAATATAATCTGCAATTTACTCTGTATGAAAATAACAGAAGAGTCTGTCATGATAATATGTATATTTTAAATGATGAAAAATCTTCAGGTTGAGGCAAATGTTTAACTGTAAAACATTTATAATTAGTCCTCTCTCTAAGACCAAATTTTAGCTTTGTTCTTTGTTATTCTTTTCAAGTGTTATTCTTTTAGCCTTCTTATTTTCCCCTAATATTCTGGCTTTTAGAAATAATTCTGTCACTTTTCTTTTGCTTATGCAGTGATTAACTCTCTGTGTGTAGTTTCAGAGTCAATGTTGCTTTAGATATGTTTCATCTGGTAGCCACTTCCAGAACCACTTGCAGAGCAAGGACTGTGTTCGTGAATGACATGAAAAGTGTTTGCTTGAGTTTAGGAGATGCTAAGAACTTGAAAGACAGATGCATGCCTAGTTACTAAACAAAAAAAATACATCAGCCTTGGGATAACTTTCAAGATTAAAATAACTGAAGGGGTTCTTACTTCCACAAGCTCAGATATACTTGCCCAATTCTTGCTTTTTCCACTGTTGGTGATCAAGGTGCTTGCCTATATGGACTCTTGGTCTCAGCTAATATTGCTTTTATGGTTTGCAATCTATGTTCTTACTCACCTTTTTGTTTATGTTTATTTGTGTAATTAATTAAGAATTTAACAAGTCAATAAAACCAGAAAAATCCAGGAAATTATAGCTAAATCTGCAGCTAGAGACTTTTCACTTGAGTGCATATTCTACTACTTAAAGTTCAGCCCTCCCATAGGTGTACGTATATATGTATCACCTTCTGATTGGTGGGAAGCATGGCAAAAGTTGACTTTTTTTGTTGTTTGCCAGAGGATCTAATGAAAGATTACTGTCTATACCTTCTTGTTTTCTTTTTCTCAAGCTCTAGCCTACTGATCAGTTTGTAATACATAATCCTGGAGACAAAATGATTTACTTCCAAAATGCAGTGTTTACTGTTTGACACCTGAGATGACTTGCACACTCTTTCTCCCTGTAGCATTAAATTCTCTGCTAAAATACTTCTTGCTTGCACTCATGCCATCCTTTCTCTTTTGCAACTTTATTCGCCTCTCCTTCCTCCACGTACAAGCACTCCTCTTCCTTACAGTGCCAGGGCAGCAGCCGCTGGGATCGCTTTCCTTGGGGCTGCCCTAGAAAGGCAGCCAGTGATGGCCACTGGGTGCAGCCATGCAGAAAGCCACTTTTGCTGCCAGCTGCGGTCAAGCAGTGTGTTTCTGAGCCATCGCCACCCCAGATGCTGGATCCTGCCCTTCGTCTCCGTTTGGCAGAGTACAAGACCCCCTGACCTGCCGCATGTCCTGCAGCCACAGGGACTGGCAGAGGGTGACAGAACGGTGGCCCCTGCTTCCCCACTGCCCCATGCGTTCTCTGTCCGTTTTCTTGCCACACAGTGTTGGAGGAGGGATTCAGCCCTTGGGGTGGTGTTTGCTCCTCATCCTTCCTGCTGCCTTCCCAGGGAATGGGTGCTGGGTCCCCTGGGAATACCTCTGGGGCCTCACGTGGGTCCTCTGCCTTGTGCCTTGTTGCTGAACCTTCCCCAAATAGTTTACAAAGTGATTTGCATCTGAACTGTGGGGATGCGTGGCCCTTTGATAATGATCGTTCACTGTTGCTTTCCTTACAAGATGCATTTTGTTAAAAATAGGTATTCCAGTACATTTAGCATACATGCAACATGTAGGTACATGAAAAAGCATGTTATTTTTTTCAGTTAAAGCGCTTATATTGTCACATGCTATACATATAATACTCTTAATGGATCAGTTCTATATGTATATTGAATTTTGAGATAAAGCCAATGCTTTTACACTTGGAAAATATTTTGCAAGAGTCTCAATTGTGTTATGAAATTTGAATTGCAATCCACTCTTTTCATTAAAATTTGAAAAAGGATTTTATGACTTTAAAATAACTTCCAGTTCTTCCACATGAAGGTATTGTTTTAAAAATATGTGCAGCCAAATATGTTTTATAGTAGTAATCAGAAACGAGCACTCTCCTATTGCAGGTCAAGTGACTGCATGTGAAATGCAGTTTGGGTGTCATTACTCTTGAGATTTGTCTCAGATCTTTGGACAAGATCTCTTTTTTTAATTCACCTTCATTCAGCTGCAGGAGAAACTACATATAAAATCATCTGGTTTTCAAGTCAAGCATTAGGTATGTAGACTGCTTGCATCTTAAAAAAAAGAAATAACAGACTTTATTTGGTTTTGTCATCTGTAGGACTTAGATTTACTTCCTGCAAGCTCCTTGTCTGGTTATGACTTCTAAGCAGAGCCCTGGGAAACACTTCAGCAATGCAAAGTGGCAGCCTTCAGTACTGAAGAAGGCAAATATATGAGTAAAATCCCTCCTTTCTTATCAGTAGAAAGTACTTTTAAAGGCTTCTGTGGCCAAGATATTTGTGGACATTGGGTTTGGTATTTGGTAGAATTTACAAGAAGTGGTTAGGACTTATTTTTTATTTGCACTGACCACGTCCTTCCCCTGTATTAGATGGGTTGAGGTTCACTTCTGTACAGAATAATGAAGATCATAGTGGATGAAACAGTTAAATTCTATTTTAATTTTTATGTTTATGCATTACATCCTGAGATAAAAATATGTACAGTCACCTTCTATCTGCTTATTATAGAAGAAATAGTTCTGTCTTTGATATGACAACCAAACTTTAGATTTAAAATGGAAACTATGGTTACAGAAGTAACCATAACGCTAGGAATTGTATAGCATCATCTTCATGGCCCAAAGCTTTTCTCAGAGTGGTAGAAGAGGGTTTGCTTCTGTTCTTCCTTTTCTCTTTTGAATTCTAAGGCAGGTTATGTTTCAATGCTGAGGGCACCCCTGAAGACCTTTTCATCCTGAAAAGGTTACATCAAAGCTTCGCATGAAGCAAAATTGTCTTTCTTCTGGCCCTGGTTCCATCTATGTAGATAGAGTCTGAATAAAAGCATTAATATTTAAAATTGACATAGATGAACAGAATACTGGCTAGTACTTGTGTGGTTACTTGTTTCCTGTTATATATTTCCTGTGATTTTTTTTTTCCCCCCCTATTGTAGCTAGAGATTTAACCTTGCAGCTATTTCTTTGTTAGAAATTATGAGGCTGAATTCCTTCATCTCTTTTGCAACTCTTGAGCTTCATCATTTAAAAGGGCTGTATTTCATAATAAATCAAATTTATCTATTGTTATATTTATTCCTGAAATATTCATAAGTTTGCAATTGAGCAGGAAATTTCATAAGCTAGAGTTTCGATGTTTGTTATTCAACATTTGTATCAACAATAAAGTTGTATACCTAAAAATGAAATTGCCCTAATAGTGAGGGACAACAGGCTTTATTTTTTCAGACTTGACACAGTCTAGAACTCCTGCCGGGAACCTTTAGAGTTACATTGCTGGTCTGAGGGCTTGCAGAAGCATTACTAAGCTTCCAACTCTTGACTGTGTTCCTGCTATCTCTTACCTCCCCCGACAAGCACTAGGTAGCTAGAAACATCCAGTCTCCCAGTAAGAAAATTTACAAATGAATTATGGCAACTTCACAGGTAGAGACAGCGGGAACTGTAAGCTGTTTGTGAATCTAAGATCTTTTTCTTCTTTGGTTTGTGGTGGGAGAAGTGAGCTGATGTCCAGGGGCATTTGCAGAAGAGCCAACATTCGGGTCTCCAAACCTACACCTGTGGGGCATGCTTCTCCTCTCTGCCAGACAGCTTGAGGGAACAAAGCCCTGTAGCACACTGGGAACAGACTTCTATCTCTGTGGGTTTTGGTGGATTGATACAGGTGAATGATTTCAGTGCTTCGGCATATTAAATTGTACACAGGGGGAGCGACTGGGGTGCAGGAAAGATACTTATTCTGTTATTCTCCTATGTATTACATACTTTTGAAATAGCCATGCAAGCTATCTGTCTGACCACCTAAACTCCCACAAAACTTAATGTGGAAACATTTAACTCCATTTTGTTTCCTGAGGTGACCTCAATCTTTCGGTGGGAACCTGCTCAACTACTGCCAGGGAGCGTTTAGGAGATGGTTGGGTGTACAAAGAGTTCCCCTGACACAGCACTGAGTTTTTAGATATGAAACCTGTTATACAAAGATGCCGTAACTATCAATCACTTGTTTTGATCATTAAAGAAAACAGAAGTGGCCAGAATCTGAAGTTGATATAATCTGCTGCCATTGCTATTTAGTGTGATGAATGGATGGAGGTGAAGACAACTACAAATTCAAGATACCTTTTTTTCTTTTCTAATATTTCTAAAGTTAGTCCTCTAGTTCTACACTTAAGACAGTTTGGGAACTTGAATGAAATTTGGCATCGTATACATAGTTATTTACATTTGTTGCTGAAATTACTGCTAAATCTACAGATCTTCATATAGCCTGAGACAGCCAATAAGGCATACTAGACTCTGGGACTGGGTTTTGTGAATATGAAACCCCAGGTCATTCTTTCAGATCATGCATAATGACAGTCCGTCATTAAAAAAATGGAGATATTCAGCATTACTGCACTAGGGAGTTCGAAAGATGTTTACTAATAAAATTTATCTCCTCCTCACCCAATGCAAAAATGCAGATTTGTCAGATTTATTTTTCTCCCCAAATAAATTATGACAAAGTTCTCATTTTTAAGAAATTATATTCTTAATTGAAATTTCCCATTTAAAAGCCCTGATTTTCTGTTCAAACCCACTTTTTAAACAAAGTTTCAGTTAGAATAAAACCAAAGTATTCAATTACATTGGAATACTTCTTTCCATGAGTTTTTATTATTTTGATTTTTGTCTTTAATTAGCAAAAAGAAAACACTTTTAGAAATAGGAAATATTTCTCCAGACAGAAAAATTTCAGCTTAATTTCAGTCTAAATTGGGTAACAACTATTAATGGGTAGGCCTAAAATATTAGAGTATCGGAATCAGGGATCTTATTTTCTGTATCTTGGCACTTTACCGTACATGGGAACATGTATAAATGGTTGGCGGCCTGCAAAATTTTGGGGCTCAATTAACAGTTATCAAATTTCAGAACTTCTGGATCAATACATTCTTTTTAAAGGGCAGCCTAAAAGCACTCTTGAATACAGTTCTGTGAATTAGTGAATTCTCACAGACCACAGTTTGGACGCTAATGCTAAATATAGTATCCATTGTTTCTCCTTGCATAGGAGGATGTGAAATAGGCAGAGAAAAACTGAAATCTGTGAAATTTATCTACCTGTAAAATGGGTTAATGACATTTCCTTCCTTTTTTAAAAGTATTTTGAGATCCCTTGGTGAAAAATGGTGTATAAGAGCAAAATAGTAGTGTTGCTTGTTACTGCTATCTTATAAAAAATATAATGCAGTTTGCCTAAGTTGATTAGCTTCAAACTCTCATTGCAGAGGATAAACAAGATAAAAAAAATCCAGACATATCAGATTTTTCTTACGAATAATTGCTCAGACCTTTCTCTTTGCAATGAAATAACCACAAGGCCATGGGTTAATTATAATTTTCTACCAGGAGTCAAAATTATAAATGCCATAATTTAAAAGGCTATTTCAGTTAAGGTCTAGTGTGAGATTAATTTATTTCCAGAATGCATATGATATTTCATAGCTAGTGGAATTTTACAAAGTCCAGTAATGCTGTAATGCATTATTTTTTGAAGGTAAGGTTTGGTGCCTGACTCTGTTTTCTTCTTTTTTGAGTCAGTTAGAAATAAAGTGGATAACCAGCTTGGGATTTATTGCTTTATTTAAGAAATCATTGTTTATATAATTAATGTAACATGTGAATATGTTTGCATACTTAGTGTAACATGTATTAATCAGGACTAATCTTCTGAGTGCAAACTTGAATCTCATTTACTAAGAGAATAAGCCCTCAAAGAGTATGTAGCTTACAGTGTAATTAGGAGTTAGGAGTATTTAGTTTTGTACTGTAGCTGTGAAAAGACTTTTCTCAAGTGCACCTATGAAGACCAGAAATGCACTGACTTTGCTTTAAAAATAGCCCATGTGCTTATGAGAAAGGTGCAAAAAAGTGTGTTGCTGTTGAAAATTTTAAAAATCAAAGTATCTCTACAAATAGTAAATATCTGTAAATAATACCTGCGTTGTCAAAACTGCCAAAAAAAAAAAAAAAAGTTCTTGTGGGCTGGACTAGATAATCTCAAGAAGTTCCTTCCAACCTAAATGGTCCTGATTCCTGTATCTCAGGACCTTGGTGTTGGTGCAGTAATAAAATATGTGATCTTTAAGTCATGAAATCCCTGAGTAATTCAAGGGAAAGGAGACCTCAGGAGACCCAAAGTAGGGCCACCTTTGACGTTAGGTCAGGTAGTTCAGGGTGTCCCACAGCAGGGCAGGGCCTCACAGGCAGGGACATCCCACCACCCCAGCCAGGAGCAGGGCAACCAGGGGCAGCCCCAGCCCTGGGCATCAGGCATCTCCATGGGGATGGGCCGGGCCAAGGCCAGGCCCGGATGTCAGCCCGTGGGTGGGGGTCAGGATCAGCCCTTGTGAGGGGAACCAGTGTCAGACACAGCCCCATGATGGTGGGGCAGGGCCATGGGAAGAGGACGTTGCCCTGCTGGGTTCAGGGCCCACAGTTCAGTGGCAGTGGTCACTTGTGCAGGCCCTGGCCCAAAGTGGCTGATGAGGGCAGGGGCTGGTCCTGTCGCAGCTTTCCCTTGGCTGTGCTTGGCAGTCTGCTCCGTGTGGCGGCCGGAGTGAGGGGCTCAAGGCCCCAGCAAGGGTCTTCTCCAGTTTGCCCCTATTCTGGTATTTTCAAGGAGGCTCCACGACCTTGGTGGCACTCCTTGTCTGCATCTACATGTCACTGGCTTATTTTAAGTCGCCGTTCTTCACAAATGTCTTTTTAAAGATCTTCAGGCTGCAAGATATTGCCAAGTTGTAAATACATTACCTGGCTACGCGTAAGACGCTATTTAACATGATACTATGAAATATTAAATAGGGCTTATAGCTCAGTTGATAGTACCTGATCTCATATTCAGGAGTTTTCCCATTACAAAATTGTGTGGTTGAAGCGTGTTTGTATTGGGGCTGATTTTTTTAAAACGAAAACTGAAATTTGCTGTTTAAGCCAAAATTACAGTAATAGTGGTTACATGCAGGATACTTTTCTGTCCCTGACTGGTTGAGCTGTCTTTAGTTTGGACTACAGTATCTAAATCTTAAAGATTTTATTATAATGGATAGAGACGCCTTTGTAGCACATCAGATTCTTGTGGCTGAAGTGGAAAATTGTGTAGTTACTCCAAGAGATATCTGTTTCCTGCCTATGTTGGTGTACATATTGTGAATTTTAATTTCAAGTTGGGTGTAGCAATTTGGTTAGTGACTATATCTATCCCACAGTATTACTTAATCTCTTTCATTATGACATCTGCCACTTTGTCCCCCGTGAAGAGATGGGGGAGGACTTGTGATGTGAACTGTTTGCAAGAGAACTGTTTTTCCACTTACCTATTTTGTAGCCTGGGTCAGTCCTATATGTTCTTAGAAGTCCTTTCCCTCTTTGCTGCTCCCACAGGTTGTTATGATTAATTATGCTGGTGAGTCATAGCGACTCACCATGAAGGATAGGAGGCTGGTATGGCAATACCAAAACCAAACCAAAATTCAACAAACAAAAATTTTGTAAGTCTTTTGCGCATGTGTTCGAAATGGAGAGAATAGGTTAAGTTGCTAGAAATTTTAACGGCTGCTTGCAATCAGAGCAAGGCGACATGGCTACTGAGGGGCAGAACTGCTATCCTTACGCAGGGGCTATTGCTTGAAACTGCCAATTCCATCAAGTTTCCCTCCCCGTATACCTAATGCACTTTAAAGGAGGGCTATGAAACAGCTTGAAACTTCCTATAGTGTCAGCCAGAGACTGATGAAAGAAACAGTGCGGTTTGGGTTTCGCTTTTAGACAATTAAAGAGGGTATGGCAACATACCAACATCAGCAGATTCTTGTGAAAGTAGTCTAAAGTATTCTTCTTCCACACATTTTACTTCATACAGCTGTGAATTTGTGGAGGGTGGAAGATGCAGTGTTGGTCTATAGAACCATCAAATATACTGATGATACTTGTGCTGTCAGTATCTGTGATATAAGTATCAAATGCTTTCTCCATGCTTTGGAATTTTTGTAATGAAAAACTTTCAAAAGTGGTAATGGTGATTGTAATTGTCCTCTTTGTTTTATAACATGTTATCTGTGTAATATTGCAATATTTTCCAATTCCGTGCATAATTTTAGCTGGAAAGTTGCTGATCAGGTAGCCTGACCCTGTAAAGATGGTGTGTCTGTGTTAGGTGGGTCTTCTCTATGCATGTGTTCAACAGTGAATTTTGTTGTCTGGGTAATAAATTTTATTTTTTTTATTCTTGTTTGCCAAAGCAAGTAAATGAAGAACATTTTTTAGTTCTCATTCAGACTGAGGATTATATTTTCTGTTTATATTATTCCATTACGTCTGCTGTTATGTATGTGCCATTAGGGGCAAGCAGAAAAAAATAAGACTGACTGACTTAATCCTGGAAATGTACCTCTGCAAACACATGTTAGTACTGGTAAAAGTGCTTGAAAATGACAGAATTTTATCTGGCTTTTAGTTTTTACTTGGATTTGTGGGGCTGAAGTTAAACATTCTTTGCTATTTGACTTGTAAACTATGTATTTTATAAGAAAACCGTTTTAAAAGAGATTTCAGACAGTTTTAGGATTTCTAAAATCATTTTCAGAATCTTCATGCTGAAAATCAAGGTTACTGCTTTTAAAAATAAAAATACAACAGTGGAGTAAAATTTATCTGAGTACTTATAATGCATAAGGTTAATTTTATTAGTGTTTGCAGGGCTGAAGTTTAATATTTTTTGGTATTTTACCAGTAAACTACATATTTGAGATGCAAAACTTTAAAAAAAAATAAAATCATAAACATCTTCAAGATATCCAAGACAATTTTCAGAATTTTTGTGCTAATTAAGCTTACTGATCTTTCTTTTTAAGTCCACAACAGAAGAATACTATTTGCTCATGTTTACAGCTGATAAGGTTAATGATTTCACATCTGTTTTTCTTTTAATATCTGTATTTTGTCTGTTCAGAGTCTATTGCTCACAGAAAAGTACAAACTTTCTCATGCTTGCTTAAACACTTTTAATATAGTTAAGGTGCAGCCTTCAGTGATTAGCATGGTATTTCTCGTTTCCTAGAGACCAAGTGCTAAGTCTATTAGACATTTCCTGCTATTCTTTTGAATTGTAAATACTATTCTTGTAAATTGAAAAGGCCAGTGTAGGGAGATATTCATGCAATTTCCCATCTATTAAAGATGTAGATTTGAGAATGGAGAAACAATAAAATGCAGTTTTTCACAGAAATGAAGGCACACTATAGATAGAATTCATGCTCTGAGCATTCACAGGGACCAAATATTTGGAATGCCAGCATCAACTATTTTCCTTTTCTCATGATCTGTTTGAAGCAAATATCAGCACATAACTAAAGCAAATGGTCAAATCCTGCTTTCAGCGATCCTGGAGGAAAGTCTGTAGCAACTCTTTTTAGTGTCAGTGACATTATTCAGTGACATAAGTGAGATCAGAATTTGGCCTCCTGCTTTATCTTTTTAGAAAGTCCTTCAGTATACAAATGCAGATGTTGTAATTCTCAAATTAAGCTATTTGGCTAGCATTTGGAATAGCAGCCAGTAAGAACACAGAGAACTTACAACCCAATGTACACTGTTTGTAAGAATTAATGTTTATAGCCGGATACAGCTGATTTTGGGGCAGGAGAGAATGGAGGGAAAAGGAGGAGGAGAAGGAAAAAAAAAGAAAAAAGTGCAGGGAGGGGGAGAGGAGGGAGAATGAATTCACACAACCTACTGAATGTTGGCTCTGTATGTCAGCCTGAAGAGGAAGAGGACCACCCATGGGGAAGACAAGTGAGCCTAACCTTTTCTTAAAATTCTGGCTGCCTTTGAAATGCAGCATCCTACAAAGCAGCTGCAGAAAAAAGTATTAACCAGCCTCAAGTGCAGGTATAAACTTAATGCTATCCAGACTTCAAATGCATCCTGTCAGCTGTGTTTATGTATGTTGATCTAGAACACATGACATTTATTGGACTTGGTTAATCTTTGCTGATGTAGGAGAGCTCAGGCTTGCATGATCCTGCTGCATTTCAGGAGGGCAGGTGGTAGCTGCATTATTTCTTTCCTTAAGGACGCTGCCAGGAAAGAATGGAATTTCATTATAACTTAGATTGCCCAGGAATTGCTTAAGAATATATCAAGTGTTTTCTGAATTGACCTGCTTCTTAAACATGGAGCCCCAGATACTTTTACATGGATGTTAGCAACTTCTGGAGTGATTTTTTTTTTTTCTTAGTTCTAGCTTGACGTTTTGAAGTTCTTCCCTTCTCTAGGCAGAGTTTTGAGCCCTTTAAATCATTACACCTTTGTGGCTGCAGAGACTACAGTAATCTATACCAATTTCAAATTGTCCACCAAGAAACTTTTAGGCAAAGTACGAGATTTAACTACATGCTGGAGGGGGCCTGACTGTAGCGTAAGCAGAGGGGCATTCCTGTATTGTACTCAGCCTCTTACTCTGCTGCAATAGTACCTTCGTTTTAACAATTTCTAAACAACTCACTTTAATCTGCATCCTTTTCTGTTGCCTATGTGTTTTGTAAATGGCCTGGTTTTTTGGTTTGGTTTGGTTTTTTTCCCCTGACTGGAATCAAAACAAGCTGGGATAGCCACAGCACCCAAAATTCTCTACACTAGTTTTGTCCTTAAAAAACAAACAAACAAACAAAACCCAGTAAAAATAAATTGTACTCAGAGTAATGACAGCATTGCACTTCCTCATGCACAAGGTTTCCGCTTCTTTTTGCACCTTTGGCTTCTAGGCAGTCCTTAAGAAAGGATAGGGTGATGCTTGTGCTGCAGTAAAGCAGGCTTGCAGGTGCAGCTGTGTTTTCCTTTCAAAAGTTTTGACTGTGAAAGCAACCCCTTTCTTTCTCTTGCTCACAATGGGTGTGCTTTGTTCTTAGAAATAAATGTTGTCCAGTTTACAGAATAAGAATGTTTTTTTTCCAGAGACTAGCTGTGAGGCCTGGTTTGATGACGCCAATAGTTCTGTCTTCAAAAGCTCTTCCATTGCTGGAAGTGGTGGAATGGTGTCTTGTTGTAGCTCTCCTCTGCTGGGGAGAAAGAGGGGCTAGAAAGGGGAATGCATTCAAGAGGGATTGCTTTTTTATCGACAGTAGTGCCTTCCCATCTGACTGATAAAAGCCCTATGCACAAGCCTACAGATTTCAGCTCACACAGCCTCTTTCATTTGTGCCATATGGCACACTTTAAAACAATATGCTTTGCACCTATTAGTGATGTTGTCCATGCACTGAATGTACTTACAAGTTCTATATGCCAGTCAATAATTTTAGAAAATAGGCGAAACAGGAAAAAAAAAAAAAAAGAGTAAAATGTCTATAGCATGTTGTGTCCTGTATCGCAACTCTAGTGTGTGTGTGTGCACATGCATGCATTTTACTGCTGAATTATTTGGATTATTACTTTATCTCAGAGTAGAGGGGTTTTCATCCAAAAGATCTGCAGGGGTGTAATGTCAGAAATATAAGAAGTCTTGCCAAAGGTAGCTTGATGAGTAAGTGTCAAAGGTACTGAAATAAAACCAACATCTTCATTCCAGTATTTTTTTTAAGATGATAATTTATCTGCAACTGCTAAACTATAAGTGTTTTTTATGAAATTACATTTTTGTAATAACAAATAGCAGTGCAATCTAAAAATAGTAATTCTTGTATTGTGTCTGCATCAAGGTTTAGGAAAAACCCTCAAAAAACAAACAAACAAAAAACCCCAAGGAAACTGCGATTGGTTATACCCCACCTTTTGAGCTATCTGCAAACTTTTTAAAATGATAAAAATCTCTATAGGCTGAAGGGTAGGCTGACTAAGTTCCCTCAAGAAAAAGGCAAAGATGACACCTCTGGTTCAGGAAGTCACTAAGTGGTGAGTTAGCTGGAGACTAGGAGAGTATTTGGGGGAAATATCACTATATGCTTGCTTTACTTATTTACTATTCCAAGTCATTTTGTTCACTCTGAAAAAGAGGGTGCTTGTTCAGATGATCCTCTGGTCTGAGCCTGTGCCTTTTTGTCTTGAGAACCTGGATAGAAAAGTCATGCAAATCAACAAGAAGTAGTTGTTTGGGTTTTTTAGGCTACAATCTGAATTTGTCTGCTTTTGCAAGTCTAACAGAAAATGTTACAACTCTGGAAACCGCAATACAACACTTTTATTATGGCATGTTGTAAAAATTGGTTGAATAAATGTTAGTATGGACTGTGTGCTCTTGTAAATGTTTGGGGCTGTATTTGAAGTAAGGGGGAAACACAGCAGAGTCTTGAATAGTTGCTTGCAACAAATAGAGCCTTAATAAATCAGTGCTGGGAGTAACACATAATTCAAAATTAGAGCAGCTGGATGTCGGCTAGCATAGACTGGTTCTCACCTTTTTTGAAGTAAAGGTGTCTGTCTTTTTTCCCCTTCTCTTTTTTTCATAAAATCCTTTTATTTATTTATATTTTCTTTAATTTGGGAGAATGGGAATGGTGCTGCGGGGTTACTTGACCACAGTGCACGGAAAAAAAAAAGAAAAACTAAACAAAATTACAACATCATTTCTATAGAAAACCAGAACACTTTATTTCCCCATTTTTAAAATAAGCCTGCTGTGGTTTTTCACAGCAACTCTTTGAAAGCCTTTTCACTTTTTGGCACCGGATGTGTTTGGAGCAACTGTGCTTTGTATTACCATGTTGCACTGGGATATCCTGGTGTTAAAGAATATTTTCCTTTTCCCATAGATGCCAGCCAAGACATGCTGGGGGCAGGAGAACTATTATTATGTGAAAATTATCAGCTATTGCACTTCATAGTTGTTATTCCTGTCTGATAATAACCTCTTTCTGAAAGTGCCTGTCTATTGAGGAATCATTCACGTACCTGATATATTTCAAAGAGATAGCACAACTAAGACCATTCATTTATGTGACACGCTGCTCCGTATTGACCTTGATAACTACAGGAAGTTACCGTTTGTATAACTAAGAGTTTGAATGCCACGGCATTAGGTGCAAGTGTCTTCTGAAAATGGGATGGTAAGGTAGTTTGCAAGCAATTGTGGAAGATGGGTAAAGTCAAGGACCAACACTACTAGACCTATTGGAAGCATGAAATAAAAGCCTACTACACTACTACTACAGTTATGTTTCAGTAATGGTGTTTTAAGATCCTTTCCCAAAGATATTTGTTCAGAATATGTATGTATGCTTTTTTCCTTCTTTTTTTTTTTTTTAAACTGTTGGGTGAATTTTTTTCTCTAAGAAGCAAAAAATACAATAAAAGTGGACACGAATAACATGATAGACTAACTGAAGATAACTATGCAGAGAAATGCAAAATAATCAGTCCTTGCATAGGAATGACTGTTTCTGATAAAAGGTTAAGTGATAATTCAGTAAATCTAGATGAAAGAAACATGAAATAAAGCCCCTGTAAAGGAATAGGAGGCTGACATGTTCACTTCCCCCTTTCCAGCAAGAAGAGAATAGAGAGGCAGAGGAGGTTCAGCCACCTCTGGCAGAAGCTGAACAAAACATGCATTCTGCTGCCACAGTATCTCTTAGTTGGTTTGTTTATTTAGAGGGCTCCATAAATGTGTGCCATAAGAACTGTTGAGATTTAGATTTTCCTGTCCAAGTGTAATAAACAGTCCACTTTGAAAATAAAATGCATTGGTTATACACTATACCCATTTCTGTCCCTAATATGATTGATTTCTATTTGGATGTAATTCTGTCATCTCAATTCCTGCTCATAGAAAAAATTTTATTGTTTTAAATTACAGATTTAGCTTTAGCTAAATATTTCAAGATTGACTTCCCCTCCTCCCTGCCCCTAACTAGAGGAATGATTAACTAAAGTAGTTAAGTGATTAACAGTAGTTAAACTACTGTTTTGGTCAGTAGTTTTATATAGGTTGGATAAATTATTACTATACTTTGGCTATATTTTTTTACATTGCAAATATTCTCTTATTTATTATCTATTATGAATAACTGTCCATTTTTATGTTTTAAGCAAGCTAAGGCTTCTAGTCCTAAATAAGAATGGTACAGTTTTATCTCCTAAATGAGTACTTGAAAAATGTATAGAAAATGTTTGCATAATGTAAAAACCTCTTCTTTATTTGCTTCTTAATAATTGTGTGAAAAACCTACAGGAAAGCAATGAATGACATTCTCATGCCCGACATCTGGAACAAAAAAAAAATTAAAAAATTAAATGATGAAATTCTGGTTTTACATCAGCTCGCTCGGGTCCTGCTTCTGACCTCAGTGATGTCTTGCTCCCATTTCCTGTGGGTTTCAGCCTGGGATAGGAGGCAAGCTGAAACTGTTTAGCAGAAATACTTGTATAACTTAATACTCTTGGTATTTGTGAATTATTTGAGAGTCCCTGGAGCTAGATGCAGTGGCTTAAGGAGAGAAAAAGCTAAAGGTAGTTAAACCCTTTGTGTTGACCTGGGAAAGGAGAACTGCACCTCTGGCTCAGTATTTTAATTGTTGCAGCTCTGTATTGTTAGAATCCTGAAGAGAAACATTTATAAACTTGTTCCAGTGTGTGCTTCAGTAGTTAACTTTGCTAGCAAGGATAAAGTGTTAAAACAGATTGGTTGGATTGCCGACAACTTCAAGATTATTTTTATTCTCACGTCAACCAACGGGCTACTGAAGGAGTTCTCAGGTTTTTGAAGCTTGTGTTATGTTGTACCACCTTGCAAATTTACAGTTTTATTTGACATCTTTAGATGTATCAAATGCATCTCATACAAAACCTCGTCATGGAGGAAAACAGCAGGTCTACTTAAGGAAGAGCACTAGCATCTAGATATTACACAGTTATGTATTCGTTACTCAGAATTTTCAAGGCTGATGCAAAGTTATTTGCTTTCTAAAAGTTTTCAACTTTAAGGAAATAAAACCCAACAAAAAAACCCTATTGTTGCAGTGTTGCTCAAGCTGTCATGGATTTGAGATTTCTGCATAACCCTTTTCTGGTTGTGATGATAGCACTGATACGTTAGCTGTCACATGTACATCAGTCCTTTTGCTTAGCTTTGGCCAGGTTACTGTGTCCTTCCGGATGGATGGTATCTGCCTTCCCGGTTGGACATGGCACCCGCTCAGTTTTTCTGTCAGGAGCCAGCGGTGCTTGCACATGTTCTCTGGTATATTTAGGAAAGAGGAAGAAATCTGACCCACTGCCTATCATAAAGGGTTGCTTGTAATGTCAAGGACATTAGTAGCCCAAATCAGTTCACTTTCAAGATTATTTTTCTTTTCTGAGAAAAAATGATTTTTATGGAGAAATTCTTTTTCCATCAAGAAAACTTTGTTTTAAATTTTATGAATTGTGATGCAGCTATGCTTTGCTTACTTTGACAAAGGCAAGGTTCTTGCCCCAACTTTGTTTTAAGTTGAAGTGAAGAATAGTTTAGATCTTAATAAATGGGATTGTAGCTGGCTGCAGCTGGCTCAGGGGCTTAGAGACTTCAGTGCCTGTAGTACTGCCACTCATGTTTTCCCCCGTCATTCTGCATTTGGGCCCTGCTTTGGGATGAAGGAACATGAATAATAAACTCTCCCTGACATCTGCAGAAGGCAGTAGCTGTAACTCATGATAGAGGTCACTGGTGGGACAGGAGGTTTGTATTGTGTCCTCTTTTCCTGCGGCCAGTCATTTACTTTTTATAGGTATTAAATGTTAAAATAAAAATGATGGTACATTATAAGCACTTCCTTTGATGAAGTATACAAATCTCCTTTGAAACAAAGCGAACTAATTCTGTGACTGATTTGGATTAAACACTCCACTGGAGTAGCTTTATGTTAGGACTTGATTCATTTGCATCCCAGCTGTAACTGCCATTTTAACTGATTTTCCTATTAACAAACCCCAAATGATAGCTCCCAGGCTAGCCTGTAGAAAAGGCCTGAGGTGAGCCTGCTGAATGTGTTAACTTTAGAAAGGCTTTATTTCTTAAATGGCTGTATACCGAATGTTATTCTTGTAAATGTGTCAATAGTGAAATACTTTTGAAGAGACTTACAACTTAATTTTGAACAATAGTAAGACAGACATACTTTCATTCTACTTTCTAAATTCATACTTTGTTATTTCTTGTGGTTAAACATACTTTTTGTTTGTCCTTAGTATCTGTACTGGGTCTCATGGGATGAAATTAATTTTCCTCATAGCAGCCCATATGGTGCTATGTTTTAGGTTTGTGACCACAACAGTGTTGATTACACAGATATTTTTGCTATTGCTTATCAGTTGCACTGTGTCAAAGCCTTCTCTCTTTCTCACTCTGTACCCCCAGGGAGTGGGTTGGGGGTGGGCAAAAAGTTGGGAGGGGACAGTACTGGGACAGCTGACCCAAACGGACCAAAGAGATATTCCATGCCATATAACGTCACGCTCAGTAATAAAACTGGTAGCAGAAAGTATTTCCAAGGTTGCCTTTGCTTGGAGATGGGCTGGGCATCAGTCTGCTGGTGGGAGGTGGTGAGTGACTACCATTGCATCAGTTTGTTTTTTGTTTATTTGTGGGTTTTCTTCACTCCTTAAACTGTCTGTATTTTGACCCATGAGTTTTTTCTTGGTTTTGCCCCCATCTTCTCCATTTCACTGGGAGGGAGTAAGCAAGCGACTAGATGAGAGTTTAGCTGCCGGCTGGGGTCCACCCACCATAATATTATATGCCAGTTAAAAGTTTATGCATTCCATTTTTGTAAGGTTGCTACAATTTTGACATTATATTGTAGCTTCAAATTTATAGATTTATGAACTTTGTCCAGAGGGAGAAAGAGCCTAAGTATAGAAACTAATGCAAACTCTCTTTTCTTGTGCCAAATCTGAAATCCCTTGATATGGGAAATTTCTTTATAAGGGTAGATAGAAGTAGTGTCAGCTGCAAAAACATTGAAAGCTTTTGAACAAACTGGGGACCTCCCCAGAAACTTCACTATGTTTAGGTGAGAATCGTTATTTGCCAACTGAAATATACATTGGGTATACTTTATTTCTTCATTAATGAATATACATACATGTAAGCCAAGATTAATTCTACTATTCAGTTGGTTTGGATTTAGTGTAAAACAAACACAGGCACAGAAACTAGCCATAGTGCCTGGGCTTTCACATTATATTCAGTCAGTCAAACACTTTCAAACTTTAAACCAACGTAATTTTAAATGAGAAGTGTTTGAAATATTAATCCAAATTAATTCTTGGTTCCTGATCTCTATGCTGCAGGGCTCAGAGGAAAAGGTAATTTAATAAGAAAAATGGGCCATTGCAGAGGTAAACAAAACTAGTAACTTTGGGGGAACCTCAAAAAAGTCTGGTTAGACCAGGACCTTCTGAACTGTGGTTATGTATATCACTAAATGCATTGAAGTGAAATGTGGCAAGGTACAGAGTTGAGTGTCCACTACTAATGTTGGGAGCTGTTGCAAATGTAGCTGCTGCTACTACTACTGGATGAGTTTTGTCAGCTCCTGAATGGGAAAATAACATTACAAAATACATGCAGTAGAGACTTCTGGGCAAATTAAATGACATACAAATCTGTGAGAATGAGAGGCATAAAAATGAACAAAACACAACATTCCAGACACCTAAAACTAATTAGTGGGGCTTGAGCTATATTTCTGTAACTTACAGGGGATCTTAGAAAAAGTAAACTTGTAACAATAAAAGATGAAAAATATGTTATAATGACTATAGCCTAAAACCAGGCTAGAGGTGATATATCTATTTTCTATCAAACTTCTACTGTTGACAAAAAATTTGATTTAATCAACGGAGTAATTTCACCTGTGACAAATGTGCATCAGGCAAAGTTTCACTCAGGTTTTTCAGATCATCAGGTGGTGCATTTAACTGGTACACTTCAGGGTATTTGTTGTGCAAACTTGTCCGCAGACACACTCTGTTCAGCTGGGATCAAACACCTGAATTATATAAAGAATGAGCTATAAAATGCCTTTACTTTTCAGTGACTGGGAGGAGGAAGTTTCGAGGTAGATCTCTTTTGACTGTAAAATGTGTAGCATTCTTCTAAAGACCAAAGAGCTACAGGGTATCTACTATAAACCATATACTTTTTTTATTTTCTTCTTTCCCCAGCAGACAATTTTCATGTGCTTTGCTTTGGTTATTGTGGTAATATAAATAACATTTGCAGTTTCAGCGTTTAATAGATATTATCTGATTTAGAATTACATTTATAATCCTTAGTAATTCTGATATTTCATTGTTTTTCCTACCAGAGGATGAGTTTGCATAGATTGTTTCCAATCTCAGGGTTTTTTTTCCTCTATCTCTGCTTGCTTTTGGCTGTGTTCTACCCCTACTTATTTTATTGTAGGTCTTTTTAACCAGATCACTTAATGATTTTGTGTTAGAGAGCAGTCACACAAATAATTGTGCTGATAATGCTGAGAATTGGCAGAATAGAAGTGAATGGGTGAGAACTCATCAAGTCTGATAACCAGATACCTTGCCGCTGAAATAGCTTCTTTAACCATCAGCACTAGAAAGAAATACAATCTAGGAAAATTATTGTAAAGAAAATGTATTCAACAAAGTTGAAGGAAGAGGAGAAACCACTTGTAAATAGAAATGAGGTAAATGCTGATGCAGTAGATTTTTTACATACTAAAAGAAGGAGAGATGCACTTTACTATGGTTTAGCTCAAGGAATTAGAAAATTTCCCAACAGCTTTTAGAAAAGTCTTTTAGGATTTGCCAAATTTACAGGTTTTGAGGTACTAATAGCTACTAATAGAATAGTGCATTCTTTCATATGTTAATTAAGTGCACATATATATGCATTGTAGGTATAGAACTCATAATGTACTAGAAGACCCAACCTAATGGTATTTGGTTAAAAAAAGTTACCAGTTCTTTTTGCATTGTACACAGTTATTTGTATACAGGCAAAAATATCTGAATGTATTCAATGTTGGTATATTAAAGTATGATGATCAGGATTATAGTAAAATGGATTTTTATATGTTATAAAAAAAGTTCTCCATCATCTTGTTAATTTTTTTTTTTTTTTTTTCAGTTTAGGGCTCACATTTTGGAGCACAGAGGGATTTTTACAGTTAAGCAATTAGAACAGCAGGCACAGCTGGTGAATTTGTGTGATCTTGAAAAAAAAATTGCCTTTTAGTTTTCAGCTGGTGAGAAGATTTACTTTAATACTTGAGGGACTACATAAATTTAATTAAAATCACAAAAAAATACCTTTTTTATGTTATTGTTTGTACACTGATTTATTATTTGTTGATTATATTGTTCCTTTCTTTCCATGTAGGTTGGTTGGTTGGTTTTTTTTTGTTTTTGTTTTTTTTTTTAACTGTATATTGGCATGGTTTCCAGATTAAAAAAAAAAAGCTGGATTTTCCCAAATGATAATCTTTTTTCCTAGATCTTCCCATACCAGAATTTAGAAGTGTGCAAAAAATGTCTACTATCAAGCATATTTGTAAGTGACATAATGCAAATCACTTTCACAAATTTCAGAACAAGGTTCCCTGACAGTCATATGTGACGTAATGCTATACAATCCCCTTTGTAATTTTTCTACCAGACTCCAGTAGAGTAAGGTTTGCTCCAAGTAATCAAAAGCTTGACCATATAAAACTTTATTATGGTGTATTTGTACAACTTTGTGATCTAATTAAAGGAACATTGTTACTTCCCAGGGTGTAGAAATGTACTTTGATTCCGCCCACCTCTTTAATCTTTTTTAAGTCAGATGCAGCCCCTCATTATATTTAACTGAATACACAGAAAGTGTAATAGAACATCATCTGGTTCTAACCTGCAGGTTTCATAGTGAGGACAGTAGGGTTTCAATTTCATTTGTGTTGTCACGTTGACAGATTAGCCAGTGCTTGTCATGGGTTATGTGCCAAGGGATGTCTTTTGAATCTGATTCCAAAGAAAACAACAGGCTTTCCAATCGATGAAAGCTTGAAGGGGTTCTTTCTGGTTGTTAGAAATAATGGATGAATGAAAAACTTGGGCACATAAAATTGCACACACTGCTGTGTTCAGTGTAGTTTACATATTGGGTGGAGCATATGTAATAGTTTAATATGACCTCTTGATTTCATTAGAAAAATTTTCTCTAACAATATTAAAATTAATCTTCTGAAAAACAACTCTACAGTACTTAAGGTGGAATGTATTTTTCAGACTCGTTTGAAGGAAATAGCTATGAAAGCTGGTTTTGTGGGGTTTTGTTTGTCATATAAGTAGTGTCACACATTGCATTTATAGCCTGGTTGTGCCATCAATACGTGGGTTAGAAGTTACAGCTTCTCTAATGGGAGTTACATTAGAATTGTTAGATTGACCTTTTGATCCTGAAGCTTGCGTGCTTTTTTTTTTTTTTTTTTTTTTTCATTTTGCTTTCTNTTTTTTTTTTTTTGTCATTCTGGACTCACTCCTGTGCATGGGAAAAAGAATGAACATAAGAGCATGAGGAAGTAGAGAAAGAACTAAAGAAGTTGGCAGTATTGATTGACTGAAGGGGGGTTAAGGAAAGATCAGTAAAAAAAGGTTTGGACTCACACGAACCTCATGCAATTTCTGGTATTGTGAATATCAGAAACATTGTGACTGTTTCTGATAGCCAAACTAATTTAAAGATAATCAGTTTCTTTACCTTATGCTGGGAAGTGCTGTGGTGTGTATATCTAGGGCAATTACCTCAACACATAGTTGAATTCTCTCACGTAAGTGAAATAAGCAGGGTGAAACTCTACAAAAGGTGGAAAACTGTGATGTCTAATGAACTGGATGTTTGTACCCGTAAAAATATAAACTTTAAGTCTGTCAAGTTTTACCTCAGTGTCATTGAGTCTCATTCACACAATTTTGCCAGTATTCTGTAAGAAAAATATTTCCTTTAGCTGGTTTAGAAATGAAAAAGTTTAGATTAGATGTAATCTTGTTCTTCTGCAGTGAACTAAAGCAGACATATCACAAAAATGTCACTGACACTAGTACTGTTGCACTTGCAGATATGCAGTTTATCTGCATCTCTTCCAAAACTGATGAAAGTTTTCATGAGTTATATTTTGGAGCTTTGTATTCGTGCATTGTCCTTAACAAGTGGACTTCTTAGATCAAATTCATTGTTCAGGTACAGATGGTGACTAGTACGGTGAATTAGAAGTTTTGCTTCCTATATTTTCAGTCTTCACGTGACATGTTTCCTTCATTTTGATAAATACTAAGTCCTTCAAATCTTTCATAAACCAGAGCAAATCCACGTACAGTTGTCTAATTTGGTTAAAACTATACCATGATAAAGGTGTCAGACTATTCATGATATCCTTGGGAAAGCTTAAGGGATCATTTTGGTGTTGACATATAATGACAAAAAACAATCTCCAAATGAGAAGCTGAATGCAAACTAGCTGCCAAAGTTATAACCTAATATGACATTCTGGTATCTAAGCATATTCCAAAAAGTTTTGTGGTTTCATGATGTTCAGTGTGCATCATGTAATAATTTGTTTGGCTAATGCAGAGGACGCTGCCATTTAGAAAGGATTCCATTTTAATTAGCTATAATAATTTGCAATGAAATTATTTAAACAGCTTGGCTTGACTCTGACTGTTGGAGGTATTAACAGCATTCTGGCTTTTCTATAAGAGGAAAAAACATTATCTGTAGTTTGGAACACATTCAAATTTAACTATTCACAAGAAGAGTGCACAGTATTCTGCAGGCTCTAAGAGACATCACAGTAACCAAACATGTTGGGAAAACTCAAAAGTGGTCCACCAGTGCAAAATGAGATACCAGTGTAGCATGTTATTTAAAAATCTGCAAATAAGTTGGCATTTATTAACGAGCCTACTAATAATAATTTTATTAATGCTGTGAAGGCTCTTCCACTCTGAAGTATTTGTTTCTTTTGTGAGCATATTTTATTCACTTTTCAAAAAAAATTACCCCAAAGAATTGGCATTGTTTCCACAATTCCAGTCGTGGGGCTCACAGAAGAGTAAATAAAATTCTTTTAATCAAATTAAAGAGGCTTAGTTTAGACTTGTAGCTAGGAGTTATATGGGCATAACAACATACTCTTGCTTTATTCTATTTGATATCCGGGCATCTCTGTGCTGCCATTATTGCTCCAGCAGAAATTATAGGACAGTGAAGAGGAGATGTAAAAATGACTCACAGTGACATTTTCTTGTCTGAGATCTCATGTCCTGGTGGTACAACACGACCAAAGGTGGCCGCTTCCCAGCGTGGCCTGCCCTCTGTAAGGTTTATAGCCCTCCTTGCCTTTACCCAGGGCTTGGCTTTTCCTTAATGGTACTCCAGGAGTCAAAGCTGACCCTTCAGAGTGGAGTCCTGGTAGGACTCAGGGATGGAAAAGCTTTGAGAGTATTGGCTTATCTCACAGTCAAATAAAAGTGGCATGTGACCCTTTTTCCTTTCTTCGTTGCACCATCAGACAAATGATTTTTTGTACCTTTTGGTAGCCCATGATTTATTTATGTACTGCCACTCAGCTCCTTATGGGCCAAAATAGGCAGCATAAAACATTTCCAAATGAAAGCCAACAAGTGAATTGCTCTACAAGAATGTAAAGACAGTCGGTTTAATTAAAAAAAAAAAGAAAAAAAAAAGGAAAAAAAAAGTTTCTTCCCTCCTGAAACATGCCAAGAAAATTTTGGTAGACTGTTTTAGAAAGAGATGTGATGAAATTGTAAAACTTGTGTTATAGGAGATTAGAGAAGCTGCAGCTTTTATGAGTCCAACTGATAAAAATTACTATTTTCTTTCTTCTAGCTTTTTGGCACAAAATTCATAATCCAAGATGAGTTTGCAAATTTCAATTTAAGAGCAGGTTGGGAGCAATTACTTTGAGATGAGTTATGATAGTCAGGCAGACAAGCTGAGAGAAAGTAGTATTGAGTGTCTGTGAGGCTTCTTAAGAGGAAGGGGGCACAGGTCATGTACCCCTAAAATCAGGTGCAGGTAGTTTAATGCTTAGATAAATGAGTAAATAAAGAGAGGTGTTATATGAGGACATTTGTATTGGACACTATGTGCCTTCAGCTAAGGAAACATTTCAGTGCTAATGTTTGTAACATAGACTACGGTGGGGGCTTCTGTTTGGAATATCTGAATATAGTGTAAATTATTAAAATGGTATCTTTTCTAGGTGAACTTTTAGGGTTATACAAAGTCGTAAAAGTTTATTTCTAAATTAACATAATTTTGTATTGACAGATTATTGTATTTTAATTTTCACAGTAAAAAAAGCTGTGTTAATTCTGAAAAAGTTGGTATTCTGTAAAGCAGAGCTTTCAGTTCAATTCTGCAATTAACTTTCAGTGTTAATCTGCCTCACTTGTAATTAAACTATACTCAAAAAATGAAACGCTTGAAACAATTTAAGAAAGGAACTTGCTCAGAATACTTGATGAATGTGAATGTGGTCCAATTTGGCAACCATAACTAAATAAAGAAACAGTCTTGAAACTGCGTTCCCCCCTCTTCTCCACTAACTGTGACTAAGAGGGAGTGTTTTCTTCTTCACAATAAGAGGAAATCTCATTTGTTACATGGTAACTTTTAATGTTATCTCTGTAAGCACTCTTTAAAGACAAATTACAATACCAAACACAGATTTAATGGAAAAAACATGTATTGAACATGGGAAAAATGTATAGTTTGGTCCTATGAAAATCCCTGGGTGGGTTTTTTTGTAAGTAACCTGTTCTGTATTAAAAACAAAAAAACTTGAAGAAATTGTTTTCTTTCATGTCCCCAAAGTGGTTTCAACAGATGTTCCATGTTTCATCTTGTAAGTGATACTTTAAAGCCATCTGTGGTGTTGTAAAGGCTGAGGATAGTGACAGAAAATGAAAGCCTTCGTTTTAAATTTTGGAAGAGCTCTTGGAACTAGTCCTGATATCTGTATTGGTGATCCAAGAACAGTTTGCCACTGAGTTTAATAAGCCTTGGACAAAACCTGGAGTCTCCAGTAAGTGCATCCAAACCCACACTTAGTTAACTATGCTAGTTTAAGGAAAATTCAGAGATGTAACACTTTTTAATCTCAGTCCTTATTATATTTATTTTGTATTGATATTTTCTCCTGAAACATGATATTGAATGATACGGCAAACACAGAAGCTTACTTTTGTTGATGACATAAATTTCTGATCCCATATAAACCTGTAGAAATACTTGAAGAGTCTTTTATAATATATATATATAATCTTTTCATTTAGATTAATCTTAATTACTTATTAATAATAAAGATGCTTAACTGATGTACTACTTCTGAAAGAGGATAATCATTATCAAAGTCAGTTAATTCATGTAAGTTGAACAAGAAAGTAAACTAGATGTAAGCAACTCCATTCCTAGTTCTGCTTTGAGGTTTTCTGTGTTCTGCCACTGGCAAGTCAGTTAGCTTGGGCATACTTCTGGTTCTTATTTTGGACTATGGAGGGACTTATTCTTTCAACAACATATGGTTTTATGAAGATTAATATGTTCTACTATTGGATATAGTTTTGTATACAATTCAAAGGAGGGTTTAAATTTATTTTTTACTTTGTTAAATTGGTTTATGGCATATTCTGATTAAATTTAGGGACAATTAGAATCTTTTGCTTGAACAAAGTAAAACACAAAGAAGAGAATACCTATAGAAAATAGAAACTGAACTAAAAGAACACTTTAATGTAAGTGTAGTATAGAATAGCTGTGTGATGATGATCCAGAAATAATTTTAGTGCTTTACTGTGTATTTCTTTCCTTTATATATTTAGATTTCTTCTTACTGTAAATTTTAATTTGAATTGTCTTGATTTGTAATATTAGATTTTGAAGTACTTTCACATCCATATCATTTTTTTCTCTTGCAATTGCAGATGCACACTGTTAAACTTAACATTCCTCCAGAAAAGAACCTATATCAAAATAGTGAAGTAATAGGGATTTTAGCTGTATTGGTTTTAATGCTGTTTAAATTTGCAGTCAGCAATTAATGGAAATAATAAATAATAATAATAAATAATAAAACCTCTGGTTTGAAAATTGCGATTCTGGGGGTGAAAATTTGATTGAATTCATTGAAGTAAATGGATGTATAATAAGGGTAATGTCTCAAACTTTGGCTGATCACTGAGGGGAGGTCATCTAATACCAATGGAAGTCTATATAGATAGCAGATAGTTTGATACTTTTTTTTTAATGACAACATTCTCTAGAAGGTAACAGAAGATGTATCTAAATGTTGCCAGAGACTTACAGCTCCTCACAGGAAATTGGATTGCTCTTTGGAGTTTCTATGTTAGGAATGGTGCAAATAGACACGTGATACACCAAACTAGGAAAAGCATCTGAGAAATGGATGCCCAGGCACGAACCCAAGTAACTTCTACAAGGTTAAGGTTGATTCATTGCTCTGATCAGTACACCTTATTTTTCTTGCAACTGAGTCAGAAGCACTTTTTTCGAAGGAATGTATTCTATAACAGAAATCATAGAAAGACATAAAAAGTAGGCCTTCAAAGTATGTCAGCATTTTGTCTAGTTTTATTCTATTGCCCCAAAGCAGTATCATTTATATATTTGTCTTCCATAATGAATATGTAAGATCTAGCTGGGCATTGAACTCCAGCATCCCTAGACAATTTGTGCCAGTGGTTTGCTGTTCTTACTTCCAGAAACCATTTTTGCCAAACTAAGGTAACTTCTTCTCCCAAGTAACTAGCAGAAGGACAAGAGGAAATGGCCTCAAGCTGTGCCAGGGGAGATTCAGATTAGATATTAGGAAAAATTTCTTCACTGAAAGAGTAGTCAGGCATTGGAACAGGCTGCCGGAGAGGTGGTGGAGTCACCGTTCCTGGAGGTGTTTTAAAAATTGCGTAGATGTGGCACTTCAGAACATGGTTTAGTAGGCATGGTGGCATTGGGTCGATGGTTGGACTTCACAATCTTAGATGTTGACTAATCTCTTCTTTACACCCTTCTGTAAAATGATATTACAATAAATTTGATCACCCTAGGATCATCCAAATTTTATAAGACATCTCAAGGGCAGTTGCTTTTATGTATTTGAAGATTATATTGGCTAAACAGGGCTTCTTGTTTCAGCTTGTTTCCACTAATTTCAGTCTTAGTTAACAGTGTTATCACCTGATCATTCTTGCTGCTAGTGAGCAGAACACAGGCTAAAATGATGCCTCTCTGTAAAACCTACAAAGATTTCTTGTTGCTGTTCATTGGTCAACACAAGTGAAATATCTGGAAAACGCTAGTTAATGCAGAGAGTCTAGAAGAAAACTTACTTTTTCAAAGAAACGCTTGTTGATATCAGTAGTGTTGGAAACAGAGAAGTGGTTTGCTGTGTACTGACTTTATGTTATTTAGATAACAAGAATTGCTATCATGGCTAAGATTGCTAGGGCTTGAGACAGAGTAATGTCTCTGGATATAGGCAACAAGGATTGTTATGAAATCAGGAAAACAGGAAGTATGCTATCCATCAGGCCACTCTTCTTAAGGATGAGATCCTTTAAAGGTCTTAGCATTCTTAGCTAAGAATCTGTTTTCCAAAGAAGGAAAAGTAGTCAAAATTCATTGTTTGGACAGAATAATAGAAATGAAGCATTCTTTTCCCTAGATTCTCCTTTTGCATCAACAGACAGGTAGATGAGAAGGTATTTCTTGTGTAGTTTATAGTAAGACTTTCCATAACCTCTTTTTGCAACTGTTTTATTAGTCAAGTTTCAGAAAACCAAGCCATTCAGACACTTGAATTTGTGGATGGTTCCAAAAATAATCTAAGTGTCAGTCATGTTCAGCACCTTGATCTTAAAACAGCATTTACTTGACTAGATCTCTGAGATTATATCTAAATTAAATGGGTTTGTACTGTTGTTTGAAACAGGTATATTTTTGAATGATTACCTGATACTATTAGTCTTGTAAAATGCAATTGTTCTGTAATTAGTTTTATTTTTAACTTCTAAAAACAGTTTGAGTTAAAATCCTCTTCCCATTTTTTGTAAAATAAAATGCTTAAAATGTGTTAAATTAGAGGTTTTCAGAAGCTGTGATTTCCATAGTTATTGTATTTTAATTAATGAATGAATGATTAGGAAGCAAATCCACAGGGGAGGAAAAGAATCTCTGGATTTATGAGAAGCAAAAATTATTGCCTGGATTTAATGAGTGAGAACGATGGCATATTTTGTGCAGTAATTGCAACCTGTTTTATCAAATCATATGGTACGTAAATGAAAGTCTTTTAGTGAATGCTATGCCAAAACAAACTAAGTTAAAGCGGATGTCTATTCCCCTTCAGATTTATTTCATCTGAAACTGAGATAATAAATTGTTGAAATGAGGCCAGAAAGACAATCAAGATAATCACATCACCAGACCTTAAAATACATTCCTCTATTGGAAAGAAGCTTTAATTTCACTGATTAATTAGTTTTAATCTGGTTTAATGTTTTATTCACACTATGTCTTTGATTAGGCTGTGCTGGCAGTATTAAATGCTTTGGCAGTGTTCTGATTAAATGACAACTTGGATACCAATAAAGATCAAAACACAGGAACAGCTAAGTCTTATTTCTACTTGAACACTGTACAGTAGTTGTTTCCTTAAATGTTCAATCCAGTAATTAGTTTTAGTATGTGCACAGGACAATTGTAATCAGCCATCTTTGTGGGTTATGAAGTAGTAGGTATGTTTTGATATTCAGCTAGTTCTCTCTCTCTCAGATAGAAAACTGAAAACTTATTAGTGTAATAGTAAAAAATATTTTCAATGATGCTATATTGCTCTTTGCATATTTCACAAAAATGTATAATAATGTTAGAGGTACTGCACGGAAAGTGTAAGAGGATTGATTCTTACATCATCCCCAGAAAGTTACTGTCCTGTTCTGAAATATAATAAAGGTAACTACTTCTTCAGACATAGAAAGATTAATCTTATATTTTGCACTGATGAAACTGAATGGAATTCTAGGACAATTTGTTTTTTCAAATGAGAAAAAAGACTGGAATGTTCAAAGTATGCTTTCCATTAGGACAGTAGATTTTAATTTGAAATTTTAACTTCAGAAACTGGATCTAAATTTAGGAGCCTCTGAACAGTAACTTACGCTGTCTCCAAGTATAAAAATGAAGCCAGTATGTTACTGGATTAAAAGTGTTTGGGTTCATAGGAGCTTTCTCTATTCCTGAAGCAATCATTTGTAGGCTAGATAGTTTCTTACTGGTATTCAAGAATAATGTATTGTGAAATCATTACAGCAGATACAGCTGTGTGGTTTTTGACAGCCTGAAATTGAACTGGAGCTTGTAAAGATATAAATCTTTACCTGCTGTATCCAAGAACTACCAACACTTCTGTTTAAAATGTTTAACAAAATAAATCTTGTTCAGGCTAAGAGCTGGGTGAAAGATGATCTTTTTGTCAGGACATCACGATACTCCTGATGAGTATTAGGTGATACTCATCTACTTAGTAGTGAAATGCGTCAATATCTTGCATTTGAGTAGATGCTGAAAATACCTTCCTTTCTTTTATATCCAAACAGTAGTTGGGAAACCATGGTACTGTCAAGTCTAAATTGATGGTGGGGAGAGCTGAACCAGATAAGTCTTCTCTACCCACTGACAGCCTGTGTAACAAGTCACCAAAATAATTGTGAAGAGAACAGTAAAATCTCTAGCCAGGGTTATATTGTTTCAATTAATTTGAAATTCAGCTATCAATAAGATGATGTGTAATATTTTGGTGGACACATGTCCCAGGCTCATGTTGTCAATAGTTTCCAAGGAAACAATTCTGAGAAACTTTTGAAGCATAACATCATGTTGCAGAGAACCTAGCTCTTCAGCCTGCTTCTTAAAATCACAATGTATTTTCTGGCTTTTGAGGCAGTCAGTAATGAAGCCAGAAACACAATGAATATAATGCAAGGAAATTTCTTCATCAGCACTCATCCATAAAAGTTTTATCTGAAAGTAATTGTTTTCCTTCTCTAGGTGAACTCTTCACAATCCAGCCAGTATGGGAATCTCTGATCTTAAATGAGACCAATTAAAAAATTTTAGACTGACATAAGCATGTTAAGTATTGCCAAATTCACATAAATTAAAATATATTTTGTTTAAGAACTGCATTTTTTATAACTCCCTATCTCTTTCTCACACACACCCATACACATGCTTTTCATTGCATTTATTGGATAAGATGTCACTTGTGGATATTGCAGCACAGTGTACATGAAGCATTAGTCCATACCCTTAAAACACTAACTGAATATTCCACAATATGCTGGCTACTATAGCATTTTAAATCCTTGATACATCTTCCTAATACCAAAGTTTACTTTACAAAGAGTTGTTTCATTTAGTATTTCTAAAATAGCAAACCAGAAATGAATGTTTTGAAATGTTTTAAAACACTTATTTGAGTTTAAAAGGAAGCATGAAAAGAAGGTTAATTAACATTAAGGAGTGTAAATCATACAACACTTTATTTGTTTACGTAGGCAGGCAGAGTTACGTGATAGGGTGGAGGCAGGATATCCTAGTCATCATAAATTTTTCCCCTATAATTATGAGCCCTAATCAGCATTTTGTGTGCACTTTTCTTTTCCCTTGTGCAAACACCCAGCTAAGTTGATAGCACTCTTTATGCAGTCTAAAATCCTATAGTGGTCAGTGTTAACATTGTTATCTTTGTATGTATTGCAAAGCCCTAGCTAGCTTGAAGAGGAGTATTAGAATCCATGTTCATAGATGGGTTTTTTAAATTTATTCATTTGAACCATGGTGAAATGAAAAAGGCTTTTTCTGTTTTTCTAAGTCCTGTTCTAATTAGTCCTATCCTATCTGCATAGAGAAATCTGGAAGTCTTGGCTATCTGCTCTGAAACATACATTATAGCTATAGTATTGCTTTTGTGACCTTGACTTGAGTAGGCTTCTAGCATACTTGCTAACTGCCCATAACATTAAATGTTTATTTATGGAATACAGAAGCTTGAAGTTTTCCTAGGTTTCAATGGTCACAGAAAACTGTCTGAAATTAACTGGAGCTTCCTCTCAATTGTGAAGTTCATAGAATGCAAAATGCTCAGAAATAGCGATGAAGTTTATCAAGATCTCTTCACTTTCTGGATTAGCATGGAGTGTCACTCTGAGGGTCTCTGTCCTGTTTTCTGGACACCATGTGGTTGGGCAGTGCCTCAGCCATAAAGTAGAGACTTGATCCAATAAAGATTGATGACTGCCTGCAGGAATACTTTAATTATTTGCTACTTGAGCTATCCTTTATACAGAGATTACTATTATCTGAGAGATGGTATTGAATTGTATTGATTGGTACTGTCTGCTGTTGCTCAGCTGAATCTAGTGCCTGCATTTGGAAAGACCAGCCTAAATTGTGAGTGGACCAGAGCAGAGTCGAGAATTGTTCACAGACAAAGATGGGGCTAGACTAAATACAGGAGCCCCAGAACTGATAAATTTTGGGGAGAAGAGGTGGAACAGTTTCAAAACCAGAAAAAAATAATTCTGTGGCGACAGCAAGATGAATCAACAGATACTCACTTGGCCTGGTGGCCTTTCAAAGAAAGAAGGTAAATTAGCTGGGCTAATGAGCAAAATTAGCTTAGCTAAACTAAGGGGAAGTCTGAGTAAAAGCAGTGAAGTAAAAACATTTGTCAGATGCGCCTTTTAAGGCAAAATTGTGAAGACAATTTTAAACACAAAATTTTTATGTAAGTTCTTCATATGTACCTGATAAATACTTATCATCTGTAACAGCAATCAAACTTACTTATCCGGTCCTTCAGGTATCTATTCAGATATCTAGCTTTTATTTTATTTGGCCTCAATACTGAGAACCTTACCAGTGCTTAAGAAGAATATTATGAAACTGATAGAAGATATATAACTGAATTTATGAAAGGACCCGGCCTGAAAGTTATTTTCTGGAAACAGTTTTGTCTTGATACATCACCAGTGGTGTTCCTTCACATTCTACTTTGCAGACTGAGTCTTTTTCTTTGTGGAATGGATTTGGTTTGGATTTTTTTTCCCTATTCTTCATTTATTTTTGTTACTTTTTCCCATGTTGTTTCTTTCTCAGGCTCGTCTCTAGCATTGCTGCTGAAGTTATGAGTAAAGTGGAAATTAGTAGAGAATTACTTCTTACAAGTGCACTGAGTTGTAGTAACGGTCATGCCATTGGCAGCGAAGTGATGGTGCAGTTGGAAGGGAGAACAGCCAATGTTCGTAAGCCTGCTCCAGAAAGGTTACAGCAATGGTTTGAATAATTTTGTATCTTATCTTTTTAATATAGAAACCTAATTTTATTTGAGAACACGGGTTCTTCTCAGCTGGTAGAGCCAGTTACTGTGAGTTGATCTTGTAGATTCCTATACGAGAGACACTTTCTTGTTTGGTCACTTCCTTTGGTCAAGAAGCAGCAAAAATATAGCGTTGGCTCAACAGCTGAAACATAAATTGTATTTGAATATCAGATGTATCCTTGAATATGCTTTCATATATTAATCATATACAATTTTTGGTAATTTTATGACTTTTTTCACTCAGGATTATTTTTATAGCAATCAAGATTTTTTTCAGAACAATATTTTAAAATAAAACTAGTTACTCTCACAGAAATGTTACACATTTTTTATAAAACACCCTCACCTCCAATATTTTTTTATAAAACATAAAATATTTTCTGACTGGATGATCCTGTTTTACAACTAGCTGTGAGCTGGCATTTATTACATGACAATATGAAAGCAGTAAGTTTCTACAGAGATCCAGTGTAAATCAACTTGGTGGTTTGTTTTTTTTTTTTTTTTAATTATTTAATCAAAACCAACTGCGTCTTATAATGCCTGATCAGCCAGAGAATAATAGATGAAAGCTAGAACTTGAATATAATCAAATGTGAATGTACAGAAAAATCAAATACTCTTTTAGAGTGCATGCCTGTTTGCAAGTGTCGGATTACAACAAAACTCAGACTTCAGAATTTTTCCAGAGAAAAATAGCATTTAATCAGTTAGAGCTCCAAAATGGCATGTAATTAGTCAATTTTCTAAGTCAACAAAGAACAGAAGTCAACTGTATGTAAATGAAAACAAAAGTAAAGCATATCAATAAAATAATTCTGAAGTGGCAGATCTCAAGGAAGGAGATGAATTTGGGGAAAAAAAAAAATCCAGAAATCACATATGCCAGAAATATCAATATATAATATTGACTTAGTGTTGATTTAGAGTTCATTTACAACTTTACAACTTCAACAATTTTTGTTGAGTAAGTAAGTGAGTTCAGATTGGTGCATTTGGATATGTTTTAAAGACTTTCAAACTTAATTTTATTAGAAACGCTAAAAAAGTACATCTTTTTATTATTTAGCGTGCCCTTATCCAGGCTTTCTCTCTACCTTGTTTGTGTATCCTTTCTGAAATTGTTATGATATTATATAAACAGTATATATGATGTATTATATGTACAACACAAATAGTATTGTATAGTTACATGCATATATATATTTATATGGTGCTATAACTGACAAATTTCTACTTTTTCTGTGAGTATTTCCTTATCTTGTAGGTTTTCATAGGATATATAGTAGCTAATAAACACAAGATAACTACAGTAACTAATTTCTAATTTCAGTTCAGATTCACCTAGGTGGTTTTTATTTCATTAGGAACTTTCACCTTAAGAGCTTCAGTGGACAGAAATAGTTGATAATAATGTTTGGTTTCTCCAGTTTCTTTGCTTTTACAAATGTAAAAAGCAAGACAGATTTTCTGTTAAAATAATAAAAATTCATATATATATGTAATTACATATAATAAATGTATGTCTAGTACATACTGATATATGCAATTTAGTATTTAATATATATGTATATATTTATATACATATATCCCATATATTCTACAATATTTGTTTTGTCCCATCTGACATATAGCTAAACTCTAGGCTGCTCTGATGTATGTGGCTTCTTAGATATAAAAATTCTGAATCTTGTCTTGTATTTTTATTTTGGTTTATGTTCTGTATACTCTTCTCATCACTGAAAAAAACTTCCAAAATATTTTAATAATCACTGTTACTGCAGAATATTTTTGTATCATTGGAAACTATTGATTACACTTGACTAGTGTATAATGTTTTATTGAAGTTCATAGCAGTCTAACTCCCATGCTAGCCTTAGAAAATATGCTTTGATTAGTATGTGTACAGATAACCAAGTGCCCTTCATTGCTTTCCTGGGTTTTTATAAGCAACTTATTGAAGGATAAATATTTTTCCTGAAGATTTTTTGTCGTCTTTTTCCCACTGGGCAATGTTAGAGCAGCTTCTCAAAGTCTGTCATTGTCACTGTAGATGGGTAAGCTGGTCTGGTCACTTTATGGCACCTGAAAGACTGTTCCATTTCTGGGATTTTTGTTTGGTCAGTTTTGTGAAGGCTGTGTTTCTGAAGGAGACAGTCACAAGGAATACTGCACTGGTTAACTGACTGTACAAAGCATAATTATTAGGAAGACTAAGGCTTAGTAACTAAATTGGCTGACATTTCATTTCCTTTGTATTCCTGTAGACCTCTACCCTCAGGAACTGAGCTGTGGATTTTACTTGTGAGAGTAGACGGAAACGGGATGTCGTATTCTCTTGTCCTCAAGCCTTGAAGGGAGTTATCTGCAAATTGTTTGGCTTAAGATTTTAAGTCCTGTTGCAAGACATTTGAAAGTGGGGAAAAAACCCTGTATAGTGCATGTCTTCCTTCCATTACTTCCTGAGTGCCTTCATTAGCAGTCTTGTAAAATCCTGTGTTTTATCAGATTTCATTTATCTGCATTAAGGATGACCCCATCATGTTTGCCCATTGTCTGCTTGCTCATACATTAACTCACAGCTGTCAAACAAGTAATAGGTGGAGGTCCAGTGGGCTGGTACTTCCTGCTCACTTCCAGATGTACTGATAAAAGAGTCTTTGCTTGGATGTCTCTCAGGGTTTGAGGCGCTGTCAGACTAAGGCTGAAGGGTCGGTTTTCTCCCTCGCCATTTCTTAAACACACGTACACACATATCTCAATATCACCAGTGTGAAAGCAAAACTCCAGAAGCCAGAAATAGAAGCTTGTTTTAATATACATTTTCAGTCAGAGTTTCTTGTCCTTTCTTGAATCTTATCAAAAAGTACTCATAGTGTCCTCTTATTGTTTATCAAACATCTAATCAGAAGCAGTAAAAGTAATTCTGAGTGACAAAAGCAAGAAAGCTACTGCCTTAGAATATTTGCTTTTTAAACATTTCTCCTTACTATTCTTACGCACTCATGGCTGAGTAAAAAAAGTAAATGGAGCACTACCTATTCTAGTCTACTAGGTTTTTCCCCTTGATAATAACATAATACTGAAACTTGGTGTGTTGCTTCAGAAAATTTTGTCAATGCAGATGATTATTTAAGATTCAGAAAAGATTTAATAGACAAAACCTGCCATTAATTACACAGGCAACCAAATGATAATAGGAAAAAGGTACTTTTGTATATATTGACTTGATTCAAATCCTCAAGTAATTTAAAAGCTTCAGATTCAGAAAATACTGTATCAGTTTTGACATTGAAAGTGGATAAAGTTAGTATAATATCTAACTAGCCTGCATGGTCATAACAAATAATTTTAAAATAAACTTGGCGCTAGAATATTGTACTGGAACTTGGCAGTGCTCTCTGGCTATTGTGATGCTTGAATTGAGCAGCTCAATCCTCACTAGGGTGTTAACTAACTTCATCCATAAATAAATTGAGAAATTATAGGTAATTATAAATGCACACAGTTGGCTCTATATATCTGCAAAACTCCTACAGTGTTTGAAAGTCTATTGTCAAATTCTTTTTCTGGAAATTAGAGGGTGGGGTGATTAGTGCTTCAAAAATAAATAAATAAGAAAGGGAAAGGGTGTGTTGTTCCTTGATCGATTCCAAGCCCAAGCTAGTAAGCTGAGACTTTTATACGCTTGGACTTTTGTAATGGATTGACTGAGTATAGTTATGGGGAAATGCTAAATACTTAATGCTTGACTGGAAATTTTCCTGAAAGATATTGATCTTACAAGGTGTAATGTGCCTTCTACTTAAATAGATGTGTATCAGTGGCAATAACATTTGGGAGAGTCCCCCATAAAATTCTGTGTGTAACAGAAGTAGAAATAGATGAACTTCTCTTAACCTTTTCACGGCACACCCATGACCAGACATTATGTTTTGGAAAAGTACACAAACCAAGAAACTAAAGGTTTACTTGGTGTAAAGTGATGTTTTCCATTATTGATGCTTATTACAGCAGTGAAGACATTCTACTCAACTCTACCCTGAAATGTCAATGTTGTTGGTGTCTCCATGTGAAATGGAGAGAGTCCATTTGGCTCGCTGGGGAGTCTGTTGCTGAAACTCATCTAAAGAGGAGAGAGAAAGCAAATGATGGCCTAGGAGCTAAAAAGGCAAGTCAGGCATGGAGAAGCAGGGTAGTTAGGCAGAGATCAGAAGTAGGGATACAGTGGAAGCCTAAAAGTGAGAAAAATTGTCATGGCAAATAAAGTTTTTATTGAACAGAAAACTTTTTTGCCTATATATATAAATTGTAAAATACTCTAAGCATTGACTTCCTTACTTGATCAAAGTTTATTTGACAAATAATAGGTTAGCTCATTTAAGGATATAGGATGTGGTCTATGGTTTAAAATAGATGTAGAATATAACTGGTAATGGATCTTTTTCTTAATAAATCTGTTGAAACAGAAGATACTGAAATTGTATTTCTAGTGGTAAATGCCAGGGTGAATCTTCTCACGTTTCTGTGCTGTAAAGGCAAAAACCTATTCAAAGACAAAGGGGTTTTTTGAGCATGTTACTTCCTTCTGAGTCACAGAAAGTATTTTAAAAACATGTATTGACTTAGGAAAACTTGTCTGAGACTAACAGCCTGCTGTGCTGTTCCCATTTTTTTTATATATAGCTGAAATGTCAGGTACACATATTAACACAAGTCTGAGCCTGCAGAATTGTAGCATTCAGCAAGAAATTTAAATTTTGATCCATTAGTTGTAATATCCTAAAAAAACCAATGAAAAGTGATCTACAAGACTTTCAGAAGCATTCTTCCTACATTTTCAGCAGTATGAGTATGAATCAAAGACGTATTTCCGCTTTTTTTTTTGACATTTCTTTTAAATGGCAGTGTGTCTAAGTCTACTTGACAGATGAGTATGTGGGTATCATCTGAAATGAAACCTGTGGTAGTTTATCAGGGTAGAAGGAAACAGCTAAAAACTTCCTTGATTGTTGAATGTTCTAGATCCTCTTTGTAAAAACGGATGTTACCAAATATTAATCAAATCCATTCCTTATGTGGCTGATGACAAATGAGAAATAGCTGGACCTACTCTGGACCTACTTTCCACCAAGTTTTATACATGGTTTCTTGAAGGGAAAATTAAAAAGCAAACCTCCTTAAATACATCCAGTCAATTACTGATAGATATCAAATATTACTCTATAAATAGACTTTATGTAATGGAAAAAAGAATTAAATCTTTACAACAGAATTAAATGTATTTAATTTGAGAATTAAATTTCCAACATGAGAAAGACATGGACCTGTTGGAATGAGACCACAGGAGGGTCATGAAGATGATCAGAGGGCTGGAGCACCTCTCCTATGAAGACAGGCTGAGAGAGCTGGGGCTGTTCAGCCTGGAGAAGAGAAGGCTCAGGGGAGACCTTAGAGCAGCCTTCCAGTACCTAAAGGAGGCTTAATAAGAAGGATGGAGGGGAAATGTTTATAAGGGCCTGTAGTGACAGGACAAGGGGTAATGGCTTTGAGCTGAAGGAGGGCAGATTTAGATTAGATATTAGGAAGAAATTCTTTACAGTGAGGGTGGTGAGGCACTGGAAGAAGTTGCCCAGAGAGGTTGTGGAGGCCCCCTCCCTGGAAGTGTTCAAGGCCAGGTTGGATGGGGCTTTGGGTAACCTGGTCTAGTGGAGGGTGTCCCTGCTCATGGTAGGGGGGGTTGGAACTAGATGATCTTTGAGGTCCCTTCCAACCCAAACCATTCTACTATTCTATTTAAATCTGCAATGGGATTTTATTTGTAGTGGTCAGTTTCCTGTTTCCTTATGGCATCAGACAGAGTAACTAGACTCTGCAGCATGTAGTACTATCTAAAGAGGATTACTCTTTAACATTTTGTAGGGAGAATTTGAAGAAAATTTCATGACTGTTTTAAAGATGAGGAGGAAAAAAACAAAATACAAATGAAAGATTTCATTTATTCTTGTGATAAAACAGTAGTCTTTTCCATTTTGAAATGACCATTTCTGCATTAGAAGTAAACTTAAGTAAAAAATAAAGGAAGAAAAGGGAAAAATTTTAAATTTATCAAAACAAAATTTGTAATGAAATGTTATATGTTGGATTAAGCTAAATATTTCAGGTAGGTTAAAATATACTTCTCCTCCCTGTGTCCATTTAGACATATCCTTTTTAGAGCAGAAAGGTGTTTTTTGTTAATGTCAACCCTGTGAGTTGGAAACTACTGTTGCTGTGGTTCTGAAAGTTTTGGTACAGAAGGAAAGACTGTATTATAGTTCCATTCATTCTTCTTTGAGACATTACAGCCAATGGTTTATAGGCCTTTACTTTTCTACTTCCAAGAGCTACAATCTCAGAAATATTCAGAACAACAGACATAATTTGTTTTGTTTTGTTTGTTGTGGGGTTTGGGGTTTTTTTGGTGGGTTGTGGTTTTTTTTAAATTTTTAAAAAAATCTTTTCAATTACTACAGCAGATCTCTCTGGATGGATATGGGTTACCACTGCCGTGGGTTGTCATTAGTATTTCTAAAGTTTGTTTTGTTTTGTTTTATTTCCTCTTCAGCTAGAACTGTTGCCTTCCTTTACGTTTGGCTGATTACAAGCCCTGGACTAAGGCCATCTGGCTTAGCTGCAACCCAGATAAGGTTGGCAAGGAAGAACCTTTTGAGCAAATGTCAAAATCTGTAGCTGCTCCCTCAGTTGCGAGTATCTCCCTGCAAGCTGGTCAAACTGGCTTACAGTAGCTTAAACATTTTCAGTGTCATTATGTTCTCCTTACTTGAGATAGAGGGTTTTGGGGGTTTTTTTTGTTTGTTTTTGGTTTTTTTTTTTTTCTTAGTCTTATGGTGATTTTTTAACTCATGATTAATAAATGGCTGAAAGAGAGATGTAAGCCTTAGGTCAATACTCTGACAGCTCTTTGCAGGTGATCAACCACTAGAAAAAGACTGAACTTATTTTATTTTAATCTATTTCTATACATTAAAATGATGTGGTGTTTCTATGTCTATGTCTTTGTGAATACTTTTACAACCAGAGAAGATAGTAAGTGACTTCAGCGGACACTTAATGGGCCATCAGAGAGAACCTGGGCACTGCAAAATATGTGTGATATTTAGGTAAAACAAGAAATAAGTGAATAAATCATTCAGTAAATAGCACCTTTGAGGGAATTAACTCAAGGTCTTGGGAAGAAAGCTATGCTTATATTCTTATATTTTGTTGCATAATCTTTTGTTTTAATATTTTTTTGCTGCTTCTTGATTGATTTTGTTGTTCATAAGCGTGATTTAATTGTTATTCATGTAATATTTGATTGCAATAGTACTTTTTAGTGTTTTAATTTTTTTGTTTACTATGAAATTCTCATAAGTTCTAGAGAAACTTTTCACAGTAATGTTCACATGCTCAGAAGGTCAAATACACATCCCACTGATATATTTTCAGGCTGTTTTTCCAGATTAATACTTAGCTTCTTTACCCCATAATGATCATGATAAGCATGTAAAAACATGTTTTAGCAGGTACTTAGCAAGTCTTTACAGATGATCCATCTTTTTAGCAATGCAGCCAAGCAGTTTTAAAAAAAATACTTCAGGGTAAAAATAGGTTATATAGTAAAGGCAGAGAAATAATAACATCTTTAGTTGCCAGCATATGTTTATACTGGGTGGGCTATTGGCACAAATAATCCTAAACTCTTTTATTAAGTGCATTTTTCTTGTAAATTTCCTGTAGTGTGTTATATTTTAGTTGATTCTGTACCTAACCTGTCTCTAAGGCAACTAGGCTTGCTTTTTAACTTCTAAGAGGGAAATTCATAAGACATACATATGCTAGAAAGAGACATCTGTAAGGAATTTAAATACTAACCACAGACATTTCATTCCTACCCTACTGTCTCATTCTCCTTGCTTATACATAGGGTCCATTCTTGTAGATCTGACGCAGATGAATATACTAGTCATATAAGTGAAGACTTTATCAAATGATTTAATGGAAAAGTATGCAAGGGGTGGAAGGTGGAATGCAGTAGGCATTTTAAATACTCTATGCCAGGAAACTTAAAGCTCTCAGAATTTGGTGAAGATCACGAAGAAATCTAATCAAGACACAGCAAGTGTTACCTAGAGAAAATGTAATGGTGTAACATCAGAAAAATCTGAAAGTTCAAAGGAAGGCATCAGGAAGACCCTGGTACTAAAATAGAAAAGTGTTTAGATGAACAAATAGTGTATTGTCATTTTAAGGTCTCTTGGAGGAATAGTCAATTTATTATGAATAAACATATGATTTTATTTAGAATTTTACTTTTTTACTCTGCTAACTTTGCTTTATCTCATACATGAAAAGAAAATAAGACCTAGGGCACTTATAGTAGTAATTTACATCAGGCAACTTCTTCAGCATTTTCTGTTAGAAGAGAAAATTAGGGGGAAAGGCTTCATGTTCAACCTATGCTAGTGTTCAGAGATTAGTCGTCATCTTCAAAAAAACTTTACTAGTTTCTGAGGTCCTGGGTGCTGGTGAATTGGAGGATGGTAAATCCTAGGTGAATTTGTCTTGATGAACCTTTCCTGCAGAAAGGAGTGCCATCAGGGATATATGTTATTAAACTTCTCTATTCAACAACTCTATGAATTTTACATACTGAATTTTCTATTGGAACTGAGAAAATCATGTTAATAATTATAGCAATATTTAGAAAAATAATTGAATAATGACTCAACAAATAAAGCAGTTTTTGCATATTCACCTGTGAAAGCTTCTGTAATGTGGTGATTGTATTTCAGTGCAATGCCTCCGATCCTCTTTCTGTTCCACAAGGTTACAGTCCCTGACTCTTGTATCTGTGAGAAACTGAACAATAGTTTAAGCAGAGAAGCTGAGTTTTTTATTCAAATATTTTTAACAGTATACAAGGAAAGGCAGTCTTTCTTTAAACTTTATTTGTTCCCCTTGAAAAGTTTAGTTGAAATTCAGACTAGACACATCTTCTGATGGAAGAAGGCTCACAGAAAGGTTTTTTTATTACATTTCATGGTTAATTTATCTTTAATGAATACAATTGAAGAAAAATTGGGGCCTTAGCTGTTCTTAAAATATGCCACTGTAACACACAACTGCTGAATATTGCCAAGTTTCGGAGCTGCCAAGTGGTCTTTGTATTCATGGCTCCATGGAAAAAAAAAAAAATTGATTTCATGCCATATGATGACATATAAATAGGAAGGCCTGTTTCCTTGGAGGATATAATTTTCTTTTAACTTGCAAGAATATTTTATCATCACAATATCACAAATAATTCTAAATGTTATCTTGCACTTGAAGCCTGTTTCTTTGTTTTTGTCTTCTGTCTTTTTTGATGAATTTATTCTCCAGGGCTTATCGTGTGTATGCATCTCACTTATGCATGATAAAAATTGCTGCTAGATTTAATTTTGAAGGTACAGCTGTTTTCAGTCCTTGCTTCAGTTTCCTTAGATTGATTCATTGGTTTTCTTTATTTGATGCCTTGCCACAAGCCACATATTTCTGTAACCCATATAAAAAAAAAGTACTAGTATATGATTAGGATATGATCTTATTCCACTCTTTTATATCATCACATAGTCTACAGACATGTTAATTTAAATAAGGATTTCCAAATGGGTATTTTTGCTTATCACTCCATTCGTCCTACACCTCAACAACTCCTACTTCACATATTCAATGAAAGATATTGCCTATCTTATAAATTATTGCCTATCAACCTCTGAGCATCTTGCCTTCCTAACCTACTTAGTACTCAGTTCAGACAATTCTTTTTCTCCAAATCCTTAATTTAATTAGAATTTGGATAGCAATGTAGCTAAAAGAAAATTATGTCTTTAAATATTTAATATAATGTAGATCCTATGAACTATTTTCCCTAAATATTGCCATATTTGAAAAAATATTGCTGTTCTGGACCCCTGAATGTGTCAGTTTTAAAATTTAAGGATGATTTTAATCCCATTTCCCAAAATATATTGATTTTTTTAGTTGTTTTGTTTTGTTGTTCTTGGGAGAATGTTCCCTAATGTTTGAGCATATTAGTATAGTTTAAAACATGTTTGGAGACTCAAAAGTTCAATACTGATGGACTCTTGAAGTCAATTGATATCTTTTGTGTGTGTGTGTGTGTGTGTGTATGTATATATATTTCTTTTTTTTAAACAAAACTAGACAATTCACTTATCTCTTACTGAGAACCAGATACTGCTGTTTATTTTGTCCTGTGATCATTTGAATGAGTCCTGGTAGCACAAAACAACATGCCAATAATATTGTCAGCAAAAGATTGTGTATACAATTTCCAGAGATTCGCACTTTAAAAAAAAAAAAGCCTATAGAAATAATAGTTTTATTGACAACTACCACTCTATATTCAACCTGGTATTTCTAAGAAACACTAATAATTTTTAAGGTAAAAGTTATGGTTAAGATATTTTTCTCCCAAGTCATGTATATTTTCAAGCCAGAAAACCTGCTCTTCCGGCTCTAAGAATGTCACAAAGAGGAAAGACAGTTGGTTTTGGATTTATCTGACCAAATATTGACACCCATAATACAGATACCATCATCAGAATTAGTCATCTGGGTTCATTTATAGGCAGCAGAAAAACCCAGGCTTTTCTATGGCATGACTAATCTCGTTCTAAAATTGGTAAGATAAAACACACCCTTTCAGTGCTCTCCATTGTCTGTGAAGGGGCACAGAGGTAGCTGGCTCAGGTACAGCCAAGCTGTCGTGTTACTGTCTGCAGAGCTGGGAGAGATATCAGCATTCAGCTACCCGTATGTACACTGTGTAATTGAAGCCAGATGTGAGTATATACTACTCTGCATAAATAATACAGGTTTCTATTTTGCTGCTAAGAGTAAAACTTAATTAGATTTTGTTTTTATATTTTATTACCTTTTCTTGACCTGCCAGGCTTCTTGTCCAATAAAAAAAACCTAAGAGTAATTCTTCATGAACTTCTTAGAATCCTTTCTTAAAATCTGAATTACAAGTACTATTGTCGTAATTCTCATTCTGTGTTCCTGCTAGGTTATGAAGTTCAGGCTTGTTTTAGCTTGCTAATATAAACTTTGGAAATGCATAAAACCCCTTACATTAAAGCATCTAACAGCTTGGTGGAATATTGCTGCTCCAGATATTTATGGTCAGTGATGAAAAATAAGTAATGCAGGTAAAGCTGATCGTGATGAATGCAATCACAGTCAGGTTTGCAATTTTCCCCTTACATATTTGGGCTGTCTTTGGTCTTTATTTATTTAGTAAATGACATAAGTTTATTCCTGAGAAAGCTGAAGAACTTCAGCTTTGTAGCCTTGTGATGAAGCAAGTTCCATTGGATGGAGGAGACCACATCTCTGATTCCTTCATAAGCCATCCTTGGAGCAATTTACTTAGAGGCATTGAAAATAAGTGCACGAGGGACACTGAACAAAAACAAGACCTCAGAGCTTCCCATGGGAAATGGCTGTCTTGTTAGGTTACACAATCAGGCTGTCTCTTGTGCATTAAATATTTGACTTTTTTGAGCAGAGACCCATTTACCACAGAAGGAGAGACTAGTTCTGTTATAGCCCACTCATAGCTTATCAGTTAGAAGAATATGTTATTACCTGGAAAGGTGCTCTAATCAGAAGGTCATTGTACAAAGGTAGGTAGTTCCTACCATTTGCAACTGCTTTTGCCCTTCTTCAAGGCAAAGCCCCTCATCTAGAAACCTGACTACCTTTGTCTTCAGTATTGGGTTTGAACAATCTGCAGTAACAGAACAAAGCTCTACATAAAGGCTGTAAGGAGAAATAGTCATTTTTTTTAAGCAACATGTATGTTCAGCATAAGCTCACTGTATGAGATAGGAGCGCAATGAAAAGAAAGTTTCATACAATCATATGGGTGATCTCCTTTTGCAATGGCATGGATTAGCTTAGACGACTTCAAATTAGCGTTTACATACTAGATTTCAATGGGTCTTTTCAACATCTAAATTTTTTTAATGCATTTAAATAGTACTTATACAAATATGCTACAAAACACTTGAAAAGGCTGTAGTTTTCCAGTCCTTCTGATCATTCTCTCTTATGGAAAGCAAACAAAAACCCCCAGCAATACATCCATTTCAAATCTGGAAGAAGTAGGGTGGTACCACCAAACTGTGACCTCAAAAGTATGTGAAAATTCAGAGGCTTGCTCAATCACTGTGTCTATTCTTCCTTTTTAATTCTAGTACTGTTTTTCCTTCTTGATAAGTATGTAAATAAATAACCTACTTTCCCTATCCAAACCTTCCACTGTACTCCCTTGTATATGCATTGCAATCAGAGAAAAAGATACAAAAGGTAATTTATCATTATCAAATTTTGCCCAGGGTTATCTAGGATTATCCTGTTCTGCAGGGAGAAAAAAAATGAATTTCTCAGTACGGGGTTTATTCCATGGTCTCTCAAAACACTCAGGATAAATAGAAAGAAGAGGAAGTTCTTTCACTTCTTGAGAAGTCTGAAAACCTGGAGAGCCCATGTTCAGGTGCTTATGAAGGTAGCCAGTCCTACCGCTGGGCTGTCTTACTTCCTGCAGACAGGCTCCTCCTTCCATGCCTGAAGAAAATTATGTTCATTCCCTTAAAAAGAGGGTCAGAGGAAAAGAAGGTCTCGTAGATCATTTCATGAGGCAACGGAGTAAGTCCTGCCTTGGCATTGGAGGGAGAATTAGTATAATAATATGTAACAGTTCCTCTGGTAATGTTCTTGTGGAGTCAAAATTCATAAATTTAATGAAACTCATACCGTGATTTCATAATACAAATTACAAGAATTATGAAAAACAAAACCATAGTGACTTGATTTCAATTCCAAAGGTAAACACAAAAATAAAAAACTTATTTTAGGAGCAGTTCCAGAACACACTAGGTGGTGCTGTAATCCCAACAGCAATTGCTGAATATGCTTTACTCGTGCTTTCCTACCGTTAAGGTGCTGTTAACTTGCTGCAGTTAGCTTTTTATAGATTTCCTAATACTTTTGAAATTTTAAATATTTCCTGTGTATTTTAAGATTCTGTTGCTGATATTTTATTTGGTAGGAACAACATTGCATGCTTTTATTTTTCGTGTTTTGATTTTTGGTCTAGTGAAAGAAGTCCAATAGATATTGACTCTTGTACTCAGGACCCAGGTTTTGGACATGGGGTTTCCTTCATTTGTATATTTTTGGGAAAATTCTGGATGTCATGCCAAAAAACTTTGAACTGTCAACATTATGATTTGTGCCTGCATCTGTACCACCACTTTACCAACATCAGTGACAGTGAATCACACTGCACGTAGTGTGGAATAGGCATATCAGAAGCGCGGGAGAAGATATCAGCTTTAGCTTCCCACTACCATCCACGCTACAGTCACGTAGCCTTGTAGCCCCATACAGAAGGCATTGCCATTGCTAGAAAAATGTCATGCGTCTTTGTGTTAAGCTGACAGCTTAAGCCACAGGTTTATCACACTTTGTCTGGACCTTGTCTTGGTCTTCCTGGAAGTTTGTTTTAGCTTGTTTAGCTGTTACAGCAATTACATAATGACAAGATGACCGGGAATGATTTGTTCTGTCTTTTACTTAGCTTTGTGCAATTTTGTGGTATGGTGCTTACTGTTATGTATATATATTTTAGTAATAGGTAATAACATCATAAAGTTATGAGTGATCCTGGGATAAAATGCAGAGGGTATAGGGGATGACAATGGAAGCCTTTTAAATTATAATAGAGACCCCGGTGCTATAAACCACTCCATGTCATTGGTCACTAGTCACCACAGAAATGCAGCCTTGGGACTGGTCAAAACTAGTATTAGGGATTGCAAAGAGAACAGAGAAGTATTCAATTTGTTAAAACATGCTGTATACAGCAAATTTGGTTGTAGTGTGGAATTGTAAACTAGTGATATAAGCAATGTGTAGAGCATGTCAGAAAGCACATCAAAATAGTGCTAAATAGACATTAGAGGGGAGGAAGAAAACTTCAACATCACACACCTCCTAGAGAAGAGTAGAAAGCAGTCATCAGCTTCTATTGCAAGTGTTTGTCCTCTCCCAAAAGAAGGGTGAGATAACACAAAAAAAAAAAAAAAAAAAAGGTGTAGATACTAGGAAATGTGTAAACTCAATTTTAACTAGTATTTTGGAAGTTTTTTTCTATCATAGTATTGTTTCTTTGATTTTTCTCTCATTTTTTCCCCTGTAATAAGCAGATCTGGGTTAGTAATAAGTCCTTGATTAGACTCTTATGATTTGAGATTTACAGAAATTTGTTCTAATTTTTAGCCTGTAAGGTGTTTCTTTAGCCCATATAAACTGCACAATTTGTAGCACAACAAACTGATGGGCATCTTAGATTGTAATCTGGATGCAAATTCCCCAGCATTTTGGCAGCACTTGCGTTTTACTTGCCCCTCTTGGGGTTCATTGCATGAGCAGGGGAAAGACAACAAAGAAAATAATTGGAAGTGGCAGAATGAGAGAATGAGTCTTCATACATGCTATGTATGTTTTCAGATGATGTAATGTTTATTAACTCTTCCATAGCACTTTCTCACTTTTCTGTAATCTAAGTGTGTGTATTTAAGCAGACATTAGTAGGGTACCATTAGCATACCTAATGTGGCAACTTCTTTATTCATTGTTAGTAAGAAGAGTGAAAATTGAGTACAACTTTCAAAGAAAAAGTCATTGCAGGGCTGAATGACATTATCTTGGAAATATTACCCATATCCCTTTTTATATGTATGGCTTAAAAAAATCACAGTGGTCATATTAACATATCAGTAACAGCTGGAAATACTCTCTAGTCATGATGTAAATTGGGAATGGTGTGGGCAGATGTGAGAGCACTTCAGTTCAACATTTAGATTAACATTTTTAGACAGTTTGAACCCATACCCTAGAAGCAAATCAAAAGAACATAGTCTTATTAGTTCTACACAAGTCATATATTATTGTACTATATCAGATTTTGTTTAGGTTATTTAAATAGTTCTTCTCTTGTCAAGTGTCCTGTATTAAGCTATAGTTACATATTGACATCCATTGAGAAGAAAGGTTTCATCAGATATTTACTATCACACCAGAAAGACTTTGCTTTGAGTAGGCAAATATTGCAGAAATTAACTCAGCTTAATTAATCTAAAATATTGAAGAATTAATAGAATGCTGTAAGTACTTAGCATGCTGTCAGCACTGATTATTTTTGAATTCTACATTGTTGGTTTTAACACAAAAACTGCCAACCTCCATATCAGGAAAATCTTTGCTCCTACTTTTGTTCTTCGGTTCTCTGTATGAAAAATTATTTTATCCAGTGTTTTATCTGTTACCCTTATTTATTAGGGTTCATTTGGGTTTGCCTTTCTAATGGTGCTTTCACCTTATAATTTCTTTAATTTCTGAAAATTTTTAACTTTTTTTAAGTGCAAAACTATATGCAGTTAACTCAAAATTGAACCAAAATAGAGACATGAAATCTATTTTATTCATTTTTTTTGATTCTAATCGGAGAGTGTGCACCATCATGTTTTCTGGGAGGGGTGGGGGGGGGGGGGGAGGTATTCCAGTCAAGGTCTCTCTCTTTTTCTGATAAATTTTGAATCGGTTGGCCTACTTCAACTGATTTGGAAAGAGTAATAGAAAAGTCTCAAGGTTATTAAGTTCATCCAGGTTCATGAAAATGAATCTCAGTCTCATGTATGGGTGATGCTTATGAGAGAAAAGCTATGGTATGAGGTTAGCCAGAGAAATCCTGTGAGCTTTCTGAGTTGATCCATTTGTGGGAAAAGCCTCAACTCACTATGCACCGGAGCATCTAAGCAGGAGACCCCTAACCATAAGAATCTAAGTGGCCTGGGTTCCACTATTTTTGTGAGAGTTCCAGCAATATGCAAAGACTTATTTTTTTCCATTCCGTAGCGGGGGACACACACACACAAATAAAATTCTGTATTAATAAATAAATAGAAAGCAAACATTTTTCCTGGCATGATCTCTCCTACCTGTTCACTTCTGTTTGAAACAAAAATCTTTACATCAGCACCTCTGAAACAAGATGCTTACTTTCAGCATACCACAAGACACTAATGTTTTTCTTTTGAATGGGTCCAAAATCTGCTTCCTTAAGCTATTGTGGTGCTTCGTGAGAGTTGAGGTCACATATCTCACATTTTCATTATATCTGTTTGCCAGGCTCCCCTCCAGACTATGTATTCTGTGGCTTACCAGGATCACAGTGAAGATGCTTCATTATGGTGACTTAGGCAAAGGGACAATTACAGTGGCACCAAGAGTTGTAGTCTGTTAGGTGAACTTCTTGAGCACTGTTAGTTACGAGACTGTATAAAATGCTTGTGCATTATTTTTTCTCTCTCTCTTTCTGTAAAGTAGAATTTATGTAAGATTCCAGCCACTCCGTGACTTCTGAAAGAATTCCTTTGCAGTTCTGAGTCGTACTCAATAACTATAAAAGTTTCTTTTTTTTTTT